>VWZF01004974.1:118961-181272 GCA_013396755.1 Sclerurus mexicanus
GAGTTTTATTTGGAAGAATTTTTTCACAATCTGTGCAAACATTTGAATATCCACTTGTAGCAAGATTTGAAGAGGGAAATCTCCCAGACAGTTGGTGTGATTTAAATCCCATCTGCATTCTGCCAAGGGCTAGTGTAATTGCAGGCTTCTGAGAACCTCCTGGCTGGATCCTTACTGTGAAATGTTGCTCTCAAAACACTGAGAACAGGTGTAGTTTCAAAGTAACTCACATCTCTTCCTTGTTCTGCAGCATATCACATACTGGATGATGAAGTGGAAAAGAGCTATCATTTACTCACACATCCAAAATGACACAGTCACTGGGTAAAAAAGAGATAAGATAGTAAAAGGTTCCTTAAGATATTTTTTTCTTTCACTTTGCCCTTTTAATAGCAATAGAAATGAGACTTGTACAGGAATTGTAACTGAGGTGAAAGCTAAAGTGTATAACAAGAGAGAAGTCATATAACCAGTTCATCTTCAATAACAGGAACTGACTGGGAGGTCCTGTGGGTTGAAAGGAAAAGGGTAGTAAAATGCATCTCCATTTTCCTCAAGTTTTAGCTCAGGGCTCAGCTTGCAAAGATCAATTTTGTAATCCCAAAAAAAGAGCAGAATGAGAAGTCTCTTTGTGAAGTTAAAGATACATAGTAAAATGACCACAAATGCAACTTCTTAAATTAATCTTCAGAGAAAAAGGCTATTGTGCTCGAATATGAAACACCCTGATGGCTGCTAAACTCATTTGAACATTTATTTACAGTTACATAATACATTTGCTGGAGACAAGGAAACAGGATGACAGACTCCTTGGGAAGGCTTTAAAACAAATCCTTGGGCACTGTGTGGTGAATAGCATAGTTGGGAACAGATTAGCCTGGAATTCTCTGTATCTTGTATTCCTAGAAGCTGACACTCTTACTGCTGCTTTCTCATTGTTTTCTTACGTTTGTCTTATGGAAAGATACAGGTTTTTGTCATTTCTGTTTCAACTGGTTGAAGATTAGAGAGCCTAAAACTAGCCCCCAACACTAGTAGTAGTGTTACACTGCTACTACTAATAACACAATAATATTTAATTTTAATGGTTCTATGATTTTAGAGAATTATAGGGGAAAGAGCTGACCAATCAGCTGATTTCCTGTTGATGTTCATGGTATAAAGTTATTGCACTATATTGCATTGATGTTTTTTTACTAAAAGAATAAGTTCCAACGCCCTGTGGAATAATAAAACTGTTAAGCTGTTCTGCATGGAGAATAAAAATAATCATATCTGATGCATAGGGATGCTTCTTGTTTTATATATATATTATGCCTGCCAGCTAATATAAACAAAGAATTTGGCTTGTATCTATTTCCCAGATGTCTATAGCGAAGACATCACTGGCTTTGTATGTAAATGGTGGAGGAATCACACTGGTTAAAGTCTGAAGACTTTGCAAGAGAATAGCACTCAATATCAGGGCCAGATTTTGAAAAGAGCACAGGTCCTTGGTTAGCACTACAGTAAATGATTTTTTTTTCAGAGGACTTGGCACTGCAATTCTTGAATTCTTTATAAAATCTAACTGCAATAAGCGCTGTTGGATATAGAACACTTGTGAAAGTCTAGTCATATTTAGGTATCAAAATAGGTCAAACTGCCTTGGAATCAGGTCTACAGATACAAAAAATACAGCAGTCTTTGCAAAAGAAAGTACTTAAATGAGTTTTTAAATATTACAAATTTTTGGAACAAAAATACGATGAGTTGTAATTCACTGTCATAATAAAATCCCACATGTAAATCATGCAAGGGTAAGGATTATTTGCTACTGAATGTGAAGTGTCTGAGAAGAGGAATGAGTCTGAAGCTGAATGACTCCTAATGTGAGGGCTGCAGAGCTGTCAGAGATGGTGCATATCTGTGAACTAAAACTAATAAAGAAGATGTGAATAATTTATTTGGGGAAAGATTAATATCAGTCTTTTATTGTTTCAGAAATGTCTGATGTCTTCAACACCAATAAAATCAGCCAGGCACTAATTATATATGTATTTGTTGTTTGTCACATTTGGATGTAAGTTGCATCTCAACAATATGTGTCATTCTCGTGTTGGGTGGACTTACTCTTGTACCTCTGGAGTCCGTACTCTGGTAAATCCTGCTGGCTGCACATCACCACCTCACATAGATGTGAGCATTCCTCTAATACCATCTGGGCCAGCAGTGGGAATGCAGTGAATTAGTTCACATGAGCATGTTACTTTGTATGTCACTGTTAATCACTCATCTTGAAGTACGTTTTCTGATTTTAGTTAGTCTCACTCACAGCAAGATGTCTTGTGTCCTTTTGACACTGAAATCACTATCTTCCTCTGTAAAAGGAAACTTTCAGTAAATGTTTTTCTTGGGCATCATTTTGCCAGTGCGACATCTAAAATGACTATTCAGACTTCCATTAGTGTTCAGAAATGTAAAATTAGAGAAGACATTTTAAATATTGGTGGAATTATACCTATACCAGATACTGGGGTTCCCAGTCGTGTGTTGGAGAGGAGGGGGTTTTTTTGGAGTTAAGGCATTAGAGCAATCCTTGGGAAATCTTTCTGCCCTTAGACTGTCTTTAAGGGTTTGCCAGTCTTCCCGAGGCCAGATTTTCATCTTTAAAAATGGAATTAGAGTGGTTTTATGTTTTTATCCTTTTCCAACCATGACACTTTAGACACCAGTAAGACTTTTGTAGGGTGCTCAGCTTTGCTTTACCCCAATTTTAGTCAATGTTACCAGACTTTAACTTAGTGATAATATGTAGGTGAATGCCTCCCTATCTTCCAGCATGCCTTGCAACAAAAAAACACCCTCTTTTTCTCTGACAAATATACAGTGATGCTGGAGTAGATATTGCACAGCACTCTGCTGTGTAGAGCTCATTAGGATCACATCCAACAATCAGACTCACCTTCTTAAAATTAATAGCAGGGATTCTGAGTGTCAGTCACCCAGAAGACATCCTGAGGAGCAGAAGAGGACCTTGTCTTAAAATGGAAAATTTCAATGAAGGGAGTTTCCTTCAGTGCCTCTCAAATTTATTGATTAACTGAGGGTATACTCAGGATTTTCCCATTCCTCAGATCATCCTTATATTGGGACTCAAACTTGTGCCTGATTCTTTTTATAGTCTTTAATGTGGTCTTACTGAAAATAAAAGTAATTTAAAAACGGTGACTAATGTTGCTGTTTCATGTCCTCAAAACAGGACTGATAGGACCTTTTCACAATTTTTCCATTACAAGGAAGTGAAAACCTAAAATGGCTGTAGAAAGTTTTTCATCTTAAAAAGTTATTAAAGGATATTAAAGATGCCTGTAATATACATAAATTGCCATGAATAGGTCTTTGCAGAGTTTATTATTTCATTGTGGAGTGTACAGTTTGGTCATATTTATTAGTGAATATGCACCAGTGGTCTGTTATCACATAACAAAAGACTTTCTAAACCACAGGCAAACAAAAGTCTATGTTAGCCGTGTGATCTTGAATAAAATTTCTTAATGGTTTTCTGTGCAAACAAATGATCTGTCTAAAAAAAACCCAAAACCAACCCACAAACCAAACAAACCCTAAAACCTGTTCTTCATAACTAATTCCAACTGAAAGGAAATACTTTTGGGTAAGGCTAGATTTAATTTCCTTTTATTTTTTAGTTTTAGTGAAGGTGCTTACACATGAAAGCCAAATTAGTTATTTCATATAGCATGAACATTCAAACAACAGCAAAAGACAAACATTATTTTTTCAGACTTTTCAGAGTTGCTGAGCTGAGAATGAGCACAGCCAAGTTCATCTTTGAAAGTAACTGCTTCAGGAGAGCATAAACCACTGAAAATTAGAGGCTTAGGGGGAAAACTTTATCACGACCAGGTACCTAACTAACCTAGATGATGATACTCTGTGATTATCCATAAAACTCTGCAGGTGAGAGGTGTATAGTGTATATAAGTTCATGCCAGTTCTTCTATTGAGTGCAGGGTAACTACAGCCAGGAGTAAAGACTACCATTGAGCAAAGTCCCTCAGGATATTGGCCTCTAATGAAAGAGGAATCCACACAATATTGGCACAGGGAGGCATTTGTTCAAAAACAAGAGAACAGCTGTGGGGCCGTGGGAGAAACCCTTTGTTCTGTTGGTGGCTTGCTGACCCTGTAGTTGGATGGCCAAAATGCATTGACTTAGTTTTCTTAAAAAGATCTCTCATTCAAGCATTGCCAAAGTTATCCTGGATAATTTTTAGAGCTAGAAGTTATAAACCATATGCAGATGCTAACATATTCTGAACCTGGCTTTCTGAGTGTATCCCTAAGTAATGATAGGGTGTGTTTCCACTTAAATATATCAACCTTATGGTTAATAAACACTTTCCAAATAACAGTGCAGATAGCAGTCATGTTAAGAGAGTTCTGCAAAGACAGTGAGTGGTGCTGAATTTCCCCTTGGAGGGAAGTCCATGTCCTTGGAGGATAGTCAGTCCAGTTTAACTCGTACAGAAAGATCTCTGAAGCTGGAAGAATCCCAAGCTGGGTTATTCTCCACACCTCTCAATTTTAAAAGTAATTTAAAATTGCTGGCACCTGTGAAAATGGTGATAGAGTCAAATATCAATACCTATGTACATTTGGAACTTGCAATTTTAATCATCTATCTAAAATGAGAGGACATGAGTATCTTGTGAATGTTGACCATGCTGCTTTTAAATAGAGAACTCATTCTGATCCTTCTGATGTGTAAGAGGCATTGTTACACATACAAAGTTTTAAATCAAGACTAGCTTTGTGTTGCTGGGTTCATAAATCTTCTGAAAACAATCCTAAGGGCAGAAATTATACAGTATTTCACTCAAGTTTAATTCTTTCATGCGTAAAAATTTCAACTAGAATATCATTTTAGGAAAAAAGTCCTTGAACAAAACCTGTCGAACTGGAAATGATGGAAAGTAGGTGTCTAAGACCAAAACTTTTGTGGTTTAATTAGAAGCCAGAATTTGTTACTTGAGTTGGAAATGTGTTGTCTCTTTTGTGTTCTGGTTTCTAGACAATTACAGGAAAAGGTAGCATGTTTCGAAAATTAAGCAAGTGTTTTATGAAGATGACTGTTTACAGAGGTGTTGGCATTGCAGCTGGTACTCCAGCCATGAATGAGCAGCATTCTGCTGGCATTTTTAGTTCCCATTCCGATTTCATGATGTTCTCATACCCAGGTGAACCCTTTGTGTGCAGGTTGCTACTGTATCATCTTAATGATCAGTCATAATGGCAGCACTGTGTTGTGTTGATTTATGCAGCCAAGAATTGTGATTCTGTCCATGTGTGTGCAAAACAACTCACTTGGTAGTGTGAGATGGGTGCCTTTCAGCCATTTACCCTCGCAATGTTGTAAGATCATAGGATGGAAGAAGAAACTTGCAAAATACAAGCGGTTCTTTCGGGTACTTCTGGACAAAGGACAAGACAAGCACCCAGAATGTCTTTAAAGGGGAAAAAAGCAAACTCTTTGAACCAGCTGGTTCCAAGAGAAGGGTATGGCTTTGCATGAGGTAGCTTTGGTAGAATTTTGGGGTGAGGGGTTGGACTCTGCAGGCTGGAGAAAACAGTGTGCCAGTGGAATGGGGAATGCTTTGAAAGGATTAGGAAGCATTAGACAATGGCTTTTTAGGCATCATAACTGTGCCTAGGTCTTGTGTTATTTTTTTCCTTACGTATTTGGTCTTTGTGCTGTGATATATTTCCTTGTCTCATTGTCTCTTGCAGCAAAGAAGGTTTTGTCCTTCCCTGTCATTCCCTCAGCTTTCACATCCTACTGCTTATTACTGGTTTTCTGGATACACAGCCACATCCCACACTAAATTAGTGCAGGGATTCAGGTTTAAAAAACACATCTATTTCAGTCACTTAGTAGAGACAAAGAATTTCCTCTGGTTTTTACTGATAGTGCTGGTGAATGGAGAGACTTGCTGACTGGAAAAGGTACTGAAAATGTTGAATTTCTTATGGGGGAACTGAGTCGGAAAAGAACTTCCTGCTCCTTGAGAAGGTGCCGGATTTCCTCCCTGACCTGGCCTTCAGCAGCCTTTAGTAAAGCCTCAGTTGCAATTGAGCAGGTTTCTCCTGTCAGGTTAGGGTCACTGTGCAGTGGCAGCCCTAGTGGATGTGTTCTTGCAGCATCCCGAACTCCACTGGGAGGAGAGTTGCGTGGAGGTCAAGGGGCATGATCCTTCCTCTCTACAGGGGCACACATCTGCAGTACTGGGTCAAATTCTGTGCTTCCCAGTAAAAGAGAAGACATAAACATACTGGAATGAGTCTGGCAAAGAGCCACAAGGATGAATAAATGGGGAGGAGCTGAGAAGAACAGTCAGCTTTGGGGTTAAAATACATGTGGGGATCTTAAAACTGTATATAAAGAGGGGAGTAATGAAGATGTTGTGAAGAAGTGATGAAGTAATGAAGAAGGCGTTTCAGATGTTGTGGTGTCTCTGTTCTTGGAGGTATTCAAATTGCATTATGCAAAGTCTTACACAGCCTCCGTCAGCTGAGCCTGCTCAAGCAGAGGTTTGGACTAGGTGATCTCTCAGAAGTGCCTTCCAGCCTCACCCCCTCTGTGTTTTTGCAGTGTCACAAGGATCTCTTGAAAATGTCTGTTTCATATTTCACATTTAGCTTCCTTTGAGCTGTCCTGCATCCTGTCATGGACTGAAAACTGGACAAACTCTCTGTTTTCTACAGAGAAATAAGTCTTTGCTGAAGATGTGATTAGTACAAAGGTGTTTGGTGGGAGGTTGCTACCCTTTGTGTTCTGTAGCTGTATGAAGCCTGTGCCAGAACTTCAGAGATAACCAACCTGCACATTTATTTTTGTGATGCTTTCTGGTGCACAACCAGATCATTTGTGTCCATGTATAATGAGCTTCAAAACAATCACTCAGGATTTGAAGGGATTGTGGGAACTCAAGGTGCTGCCTGTCCTGTCCTCACCCTGCACATTTGGTGCTTGTCACATGGTCAGCTTTGTCCTCTTTATACTTTAATCTTTTTGCATGTGTGACTGTAATGCATGTCTGGTTTTTTTTCTATCTGACCACTTTTCAGGAAGCTCTCCTTGAATTTTGTTTCTTGTACCAGGTAAGCTATTTCTTTGAAAGCTGTTTTGTCCTGAGTTTAAGCAAAACAGAAATATGTAGTAAATAAAGAAAACAGATTAAGGGACATCAAGGAGAACATTTTTCAAGTATCATGAACAATTTTGTCAGGGTTCCCATTGAAGATAATAAGCTTTGGATAGCAAACACCTGAAAAATACACCCTTAAGTGATACTGATAGATGGTAAAAGAAATTTTAAAGTTATTTATTTGGCATTTTTACAGTTTAACTGGCCTTTTTATTTATATATATATTTTATCTATGTAATGCAACTGTATTTTTTGATAATAAATACAGAATCTTTCATTTGTGGTTCTCTTCTGTATTGTACCTCTGTTATAAATGCTCAGCAAATGCAGCAGGCTGACTTTTATCCTAATTTTTATAATTTCATTTCAGAACAGTAATAGCCTGCTTAGTAGAGTTTATTTTGCCCAACAATGCCTATGATTCAGTCATGAACTTTAAGCACTGTGTGATCAACTTTGTTAGTGTTTTGCCCTTTCTGCTTCCAATTGTTTTGTGAGTTTTCAGCTTCCTGGAGCTACTCTGGTATTAGTGCTTCCTAGCACCTCAGATGCATAACCCATGAGAGAAAATAGAACAGCTTTTTTGCCTTTTTTTTTTTTTTCTGATGGAAATGGGTTGAATTCTATTAGATTACTCAAATTAGTGCCAAAGGGAAGGGAGAAGCCCTGGGATAGGAAAGTGAAGGGAAATGCCTGGAGGAACAGGGATGGAGGAGTGGGGAGGTGGCAAAGTGGCAGACATGAGACCATCTTCTTGACAGTGGCAGTGGGCAGCTGCTTTTTCCCCACGGTTGGATGAAACTACACCTCTGGATGGCAGGGTTTTCTTTGAGGGCAGAGGTTCCCCTATGCTCACCTCAGGCAGGCTGTGCAAACCCACCAGGGTGTCTGGCTAGAAAGCTGCTGCTTTCTGCTGCCCATCTGCTGAGTGGCTTTTTAAGTGATGGATGCTCACAGTGTAGTCCAGGTATAGGAAATCATGTAAGGAGATGTGGTTGGAAGGGCTGCCAGGATATGCTGTTGGCATGCTGGTTCTTAAGCAGCCCATCCCACTTACTATTAAAGTCTGTTGCACAGATATGGTGTCATAGTCTTGCTTGATTTCAGCTACCTTCTAGCACTGAAGTTAAACCTCTGGGACACTTTTTTTTGAAAGTTACTTGAAAACTGGTAATGCAGCTGATAAGAAGGCAATGTCAGGGCAGGCAGGGTGCTGGCAGCAGGCAGGGCTAGCTGGACCCCACCAGTCATGGACACATCTGCAGGGACAAGTCAGTTTGGAGCTCAGCCAGGAAATTCCAAGCCAGGAAAAATGTTGAGTTTTGCATTCAAGCCAGTAGGCTGGAGTAGGGAGACTGGAGCCTCATTTCTACCCCTTCTCCAGGAACCTGGCTACCATTTTCGTCTGCCAGGTCAAGTTGTTGCAGAGATGCTAGGAATTAGGGCAGCCATGCCCCAGCTCTGTGACTTTGATGGCCAAAGCACAAGCCTGATTTTAGAGGAGAGAGCACTAGTTTTTGACTCAGATTTCCAGAAAGACACTTGAAGTTAGGTTTAGTGTCTTGGTGGATCCTTTTACAGGCATCTATACTTCATTTAGTCTGGGAGTGGAAAATGCTTCCATTAGGTGAAGTATTTCACCATGTTATCTCAGGTGCAGGTACAGTGTATGGAAGTTTGCACTCGTGTTAGTCAAAATGGCCTCTGATGGGTAATTATTAAAAACACAAGCCTGTAAGAGTTGCCGAGAAACTGCCCCATGTGTTCCTCTTGACAAGAGCAGGACAGGTATAAACTAGACCTTTGCTCAGAGATATGATGTCCCTTGCTTTTTACAGCCTTCAGCATCAGGAATTCCCCAAAAGGGAGTCCAATGTATAACCATCCACAACTCAAAGTTTTCTATATCCTCTCTTGATTTTTATTTCTTTTTTTTTTTTTTTAGCGTATCAATTTCTGCTTTTCCTTCTCTCCCCTGGAAGTCACTGTGTGCCACGCAGAGCTCCCCTCCTCTCGCCTTCCCTGCTCTGCAGTATTGGAGCCTTCGGAGGAGCCAAGCTCTGCTCCAGGGAGGAGTTTAGGGAGGGAACCAGGCCTTCGCACTGCTGCCTTTCTTTTCTCGGATCTGCAGTGCCAGGGCAACACAGGAAAAGCTGCAACAAAGTCACCAGTGGCACTCTGCCTGTCTGTTGTTAATGGGGTTCATTGTGTTGAACTGTTGCTTAAGTTCTGCGCTTTGTCTCCTTCATTCCCCTTAGCCTATAAAACCCCTAGTGACCGTCACCTCATGTACCTGGTGCAGATAACAGATGCTATATATGCATCAGAAAAACATCATGTGGCTCCAAACCTGTTACTATTATAATGTTGAGGATTTTGGTTTTTTGTTGTGTTGTTTTTGTGTGGGTTTTTTTTGTTTGTTTTGTTTTGGTTGGTTGGTTGGTTGGCTGGTTGGTTGGTTTTTTTACAGTATTTTTAAAGGACTAGTGACCCATGGTCTGGGTCAA
Source organism: Sclerurus mexicanus (assembly GCA_013396755.1). Lineage (NCBI taxonomy): Eukaryota > Metazoa > Chordata > Aves > Passeriformes > Furnariidae > Sclerurus > Sclerurus mexicanus. Next base: position 128,678 of record VWZF01004974.1, read on the forward strand.
AAACCATGATGCTTCTGTAGAGCCATGTTACCTGCCATCTCTGCTCTGGTACTCAGTGTAGCAGCGTACAGGTGATCCAGCAGATTTCCTTTTGTCAGCATCTGATGCAGTGGTAGACAGCTCATTCAGAGCAACGACTACCAAGATTTGTCCATTATTCTGCTGTTTTTTATGTGTTGATGTTGACGTGATGTAGAACCAGGAGAGAGCAGCTGAGATTTTCCAGTTTCAAGTCATTGTCCTTTGTAATTGTTGTGGCTGTGAGATTCTTGCTCTCTTACGTACTGCTGCTGGGCAGTGGGAGCTGGAAAGGGCTTCAAAGAGGTTTAAAGATGGTACATTTTTTTAATTTAAAATTTCCTGACCTTTTCAGTTTGTCATGCTGTCTTCCTTCCACTCTGGTGTTTGCATAACCTTGTTCTGTCTGTAAAAAGAAGGATAACAAGAAAAGACATTATCGCTGTTTATTGTTTTATAAATAAGAATTTCACCAGCATTTCAGTGAGAGAGCGAGTGACCATAATACACTTTGTTTCACCTCTAGGAATAGACAAGCATTTTTTCCTTGAAAGCAGCTACAATGACAAAATGCTACTTCAGTAAAACTCAGGGGTTTTGTGCATTGGTGAACATAAGTAATGTTTCAAACAGGAGAAATTCAGAGGTATTTTTTTAAAATGCTTTGTTCTGAAAACTTCAGTTTAAATTGTTTTGAATTATTTTTCTTGAGGTTTTTTTAGTCCTGTTTCCACACATTGCGACATCTTAGTAATGACAGCTGGCATTTCATCAGCAAATTTCTCTTGTTTTATGGAACAGAAATAGGAGACACATCAACCTGAAAAGTAAGGAGTACTTCAGTCAGTATGTCTTAGCTGTTACCCAGAGAGATTTAAAACTAAAATAGTGAAATGCTTATCTCCTTTAACTGGCCTGTGCCCTACCATTAATAGTAGTAGTAGTAGAGAAATGTAGTATAAAGATTTTGGTTTTCCAAACTACAAACTAGTAGAGATTAAAGGAACCATCTGTTTTCCCTTAAATGCATTACCATATTATTGCATGTGGAGTGTATCAGTGAATTACTTGCATATTATTTCATGATGTGTAAGTACTTGTGATGACCTGCAGGCCTTGAAACAGCAAATAAATCTAAAAAGATAAGATGAAATAAAAAATATAATTAAAATTCAAAAAGAAAAATTTCTAACACAAATCCTTTCAGATATTCTCTTCATCAGTACTTAAAAAAACCTGGGTTTGGTCACTATTATTTTAATTTAATTTAAAATTTAAATCAGTTTTGATGTTTACTTTAAAATAGTAGTACTAGTAGTACACTGTAGAACAGTAGTGATGAACTTTATTTGACTCATCCAGAGCACTTCCAATGTGAAGCTTGCAAACATTAGAAATTTTTTTTTTTTTTTAATTTGGGTTTCTTTTCTCGTAATTGTTCCTCACTGTAGTAAGACTTTGCGGTCAGTCCATGACTGAAAGGAGGGAGGAACTTGCCTGTGTCTGCACAAGCAGTTTTCTTGTAGTAGTTGAAGGAAAAGATCCAGCTGAAGTGGTTGTTCCTGAGCCATGCACAGGGACAGCATGGTTAGCCTGGGAGCAGAGGGTGGATTAATTTGAAGTGCCTATTATGTACCCAGAGTAACTCTGTGTAAAATCACAAGGGTAGACATAAAAATGATATTGTTGCTGGTGGATCCAGTGATGGCAAGGAGCATCCTGAGGCACTGCTACATAGAATCATGGAATGATAGAATATTAATGGATTGGCAGGGACCTCAAAGATCATCTACTCACACCCCGCCTGCCCTAGGGAGGGACACTTTCCATTAAATGAGGTTGCTTGAGGTCTTATCCAATGTGGCTTTGAACACTGCCAGGGTTGGGGCCTCCACAACCTCCAGGGCAACCTGTTCCAGTGTCTCACCACTGTCACAGAAAAGAAGTTCATCATTTCATCATAGTAAAGGATAGCATCATTGACTGGCCCAGGCTGGGGATTATTCCCAGCATGCACCTGATAGTAGCTGATGGGCAGATGTTATTGTATATAGCAGAGGGAGCCATGGCGGAGGCAACACTTGTATCAACATGAAATAAGGTTGTTTTTTTTTTCTTTTTAACCGTCTTTAATCTGAATTGTTTTTGTGAAGCAAAAATTTATAAACAACGCTCACTATTTTGAAATGGCAAAATTTACTTTGTCTCCCACAAAATTTATATCAGGGAGAGGGCTCATGTATTCTTCAGCTCACTTGGAGAGCCTGTTTGGTGACTTCTTTAGTGGCTTAGCAGTTTTTGCATATTTTTAGAGGTACAGAGCCAAAGACATGTATAAGCGAGGAGGAAAATAGCTGTAAGTGGAAAAGTAAACACAACATTGTCAGCTCAGCATTGTTTATCTACAGCCAAATCCTTATTAACTTCTTGTATTTGATATACTTTTGCAATCTATAATCATAACACATGTGAGAGTGCTCCCCCTTGATTAATGGCTTCTTTGCATGGGACTGGAGTCATTGCTTCCATTACCATCGAAGTATTTTGGACAATACCAAACTTTCTGTTCCTGATGGGCCAGAAGGGATAATGGCTATGTTTGTAAAAAATGTGTTTAATTGTATTTTCTTATATAAATTGTTTCCTTATTCTTTATGATCAGAGCAAATCTCCATGCCTTCTGAGGTATTCACCAGACCTGTCTGCTAAGGACATTGGCAGGGAGGTCATCACTGAGGCGGATCTCCAGAGCACATCCAAGGAGTGGATATGTCACACCTCCCTTGCCTGCCTATTCTCCATCTAGTGGGCTGCAGAGGGGGATAGGCTCTGTTGTGGCTTTGCACTGTGCGTGGTGCTACCAGATCAACAGAGATTTTGTGCTGAGTTTTGAGAAGGTTTTTCTGACCTGAATTGTAGGAGAAACTGCAAATACTCAGAGTGTTTTACCCTTGAAAACTGTTTTTATTTTTAATAGTCTAAACATGACATTTGACATAAAGACATAAATATTTAGACCAGTATTAGTATCTGTTTTTGGTGTGCCTAATACGTGATGCTCTATAAAATCACGTGAAATGCATCAAGCCCACGTTTATCTCAAAACAGTTCGTCAGGAAAGCAGTGATATGTGTTGCAGCAGTTGTGATCAGCTGGCAAACCGCTTTGGTACGGTGTTGCAGCACAGTTATTCAAAATCCATGACATCTCCTGCAGCTCAGTGCCATAAACATTGCTTGTGTCAGATTCTGCAGTAACTTTGCTATGGTTGCGAAGAGAAAATGCAGTCCAAAAATGGACATTTTTTACTTTCTGCTGGGTTGTGTGAAACTCAGACTCTAACAACGAGGAGTGACTCTGAATTCCCAGATGCACATCAGTAAGCTGTCAGGTCCGGAGTGGTGACAGCAGAGGACTGTGGGACTGCCATAGTGCATGAGATATACTCCTCTCTGCCTTGTCCTCTATCCTCCCCAGGAAATAACTCTGTGCATGGGTAAGGGCTGCCACAGGCTTTCATTTTCCTCTTTGCTCCTGGTTTGGGCACAAGGCAGCCATGTCCCTGGGTGAGTGCCATGTGCTGCTTTTTGCATGGTTTTGTCACAGAGAGGGCAGGAGGCAGTGGTGTGGTGAGCACTGAGGTACATGTGAGGCTGCTTGCAAAGATAGTGCTAATGGTGCTTACACCTCATTCCCAAGTGTGCAACCAGCTACTACCCTTGTTGTGGTAGGGAAATTCCCTAACTTTAGGGAGTTTCTTGAAATTCTAGTGAGAATTTAACAAGGAGGATAGAAATATAGGCCTCTCTGACTCCTTATTTCCCTGGCTTAGGCCAGGGTTTTATGTTTACTCCTCCAGTGACAATTTATAGGCCAGTGTAACTGAGGTCAGCATTTGGCTCTCTGTGTCTCTTTCATCAGCTGCAACCTGGAGATAGTAGTGTTTTCTAGAGCCGAGTGAATAATTCATGATATGTCTCCTTATTAAACAGATGTTGCCTCTCTGTTTGCAGATAGTCTGCAAATGGATTTCATTTTGTTAAAATTTATTTGTTGTTTCAAATTATTCACCAAATACTTTTGGTAAATAATTTTATTGGCCTAAAGTGCATTCAGAATATGAATTTGAAGCCTGCCTTACATGACTATTTGTCATTGCGGGTTAAAATTTGTTATTTTGGTGACTACACCTTTTAGTAAACTTGCCTCGTAGAGCTTCCCCAGAAATAACGCAAGGATGCCATGAATATGTTGAGTGAATGTTTAGGAAGTATTCTTTCTTCATTATTACTGATGAGGTGTAATGCTAATCTATCTCACTGGGTGTTGTGAAGATTGGAAAGGTATTTTGTGAATGTGAAATGCTTCCTAAGTGGATAGTGATATCCCAGCCCTGGCTGCTTGTCCCTGCCACTCCTTTAAGTAGCAGGTGATATGTGGTGGTGTATGTTTCCAGCTACTGCTGAGTGCAGGGCAGAAGGTGAGCACAAGAGGTGGCACTCTGCTGTGCTCAGAGCCCCTGGACCAAGAAGGTCTTGGGACTAAGTCTGTGCTAATGAAGAAAATGGGTGGGGGCCCGGGGAACATGTCATGGTTTGGCTCTCATCTGTACAGCTGAACTCCTTTCCTTCCCTTCCCCAAAGATGTCCATACTGGAGTGCTTCATGAACTGTGGTGTCCTCCAGACTTTCCCAGGAGGCTGAATTTGTGCCACAGGCTGTACAAGCAGTGTGGGTATATGAATGTCCCTGTCTTTGGGTCCTGGGTAGCATCCGGCATCTCAGGAACACATTTAAAAACCTACAGTTGCTCAGTGGCATTGCTTGAAGCACTGTGTGAGCTGATCAACAGCTTCTCTAATGAGAAGGGGAGCTGTCACCCTTTGCTCCCTCTTTCCTGGTATTCCACTGCTACCTTGGAAGGCAGAGGTACAAAGGGAAAAGGGGCACCTAAGTAAAATCTGAATAGTGGGTTATGTTTGATGCTTCGTTATGAGGGGCATCATAGGTCTATTCTTCAAATCCATACCTGCCAGGTAGCTAAAGGAGAGGGCTTTTTGTCCTATGACTACTTATACAATGTCATTTTGTTTTTAGCAGATAGGCTGGGGCCTCCCGTCGATATACTGCTGGATTCACTGAACTGCACAGCATTCAGCGTGCAATGGAAGATGCCAAAGCAGCATGCAAGCACCATCACGGGATACACAGTAAGTGATCCTTCTGCTTCATGGCCTCAGACAACATGTGTGGCAAGGTTAAGTGAGAGGGAGAGCCTGCTCTCACAACAAACACTGTCGTTGCCCAGAGAGCAGTCAGGGGACAGTGGGCTTGAAGGGATTGAACTGTAACTTTAAGAAACAAGCAGTTCATGTTTTAGAAACAAGCTATGATGGGAATTTGGGTTAGATGCCAAGGGCTTGCAGTGGATATAGATTGCTTTTCTGTTGTGCTTCGCCTGTGAGAGTCTCAGTGCTCTCTGCAGCTGATAAAACAGTAAAGTAGAGCAGAGCAGGTCAATACTACACTGTGCAAGTGAAGGGCCATTTAGATCCTTTGACTTGAACTTCTAGACTGAGGATTGCTTTATCAGGAATATCTTATGCAAACTAAGCCTCTAAAACTTCCCATACTGGCAGCAGGTACAAGAAAAGGAGTGCTTCATAGAGTCTCTTCCCCTGATAGGTACGGTACTGCATAGCATCCCTGGGAGCCCAACTATAGCCTTAAATATCAAAAGGGATTTTGTTTTATTCCCCTCTACCTCAGAGGTGAGCTTCTGTTAAAGAAGCTGAGTGATTTTCCTGTTATAACCAGCAATTTTACAAGGGAGTCTCTGACTCCCACCAAGCCACTACATTATCCTTCTGCCTAGAGGGCGAAACAGAATGGCTGCACTAAACTGGTTACTGTGTTTTAGTGTGCAAGAAGACAAGCAAGAGCACTGATTTGCCATTCAGTCTTTCTTGTTAGATATTGCTTTAACCCAGGTATTCCATAGCAGTGAAATTCAGTCCCAAAATGGAAGTTAGTGAGTGGGAAATTAGCACCAAAAGTGTGGGATGTTGATTGGAATGTGTTGTTTTCCACTTCAAGAAAGAAAAAACCAAAAACCACAACAAACAGCAGTTGTTTTTATTAGGATTTTCTGTGGAGGGATTTGAAATTTTCAGGGAAAACTCCCCAACATGCAGTTTTATATAAAAAGATGGGAAGCAGAATACTTCTGATTACCTATATTATTAATGTACACTAAAAGAGTGAGAGAATTCCTTGCAATAGGTATTTTTGGTACATATGTACCTTTATCCCATAGCCTTGTAAATGGCACGAGTGCATCCCAGCTGCAGGATTGGTTTTGTTTTTCTGAAAGTGCTTGTAGTCTAGAACTTGAGAAGCTCTTGGCCAGGACTTGCCTCTCTTCGCATCTGTGTTTTTTTGGGTGCAGGCTTCTGTGTGAAAACAGAGGTGCAGTGAGTAAGTGGTTAAGTGATAAACAGTTTTCACTGTTCATGCAGTAGATCAGGCATCTGAACTCCAGTTTATTTTTAAGCCTAGAGCTCGTGTGTACCATGATAATGAAACCAATGACAAACAGCATTGATAGTGCTGTACCCAAATAATCTTCGCTGTATTAGCTTTTGACCCTCTAGCATCTCAGGGTCTCTGTTCACAGGAATGAAGACTCTCTGTCTCATTAGTCTCCAGTACATGGCAACAGACATGGAGAGACATTTTATGATACAGCAATTTTTATAATGTCATAATCGTGTAATGTCAGCATCCTCCTTATATAAAGTAAGGTGTCTAACTTGTGCAGACTAGTCCCACAACTCTTTAGGTGTCAATGCTGACCATAGACAAATGATGCACAATTAAAGTCAGTTCAAGTCTGCCCTAAAATCTAGGATGTGTTTCACATCAGTTCAGCGTATACACTGTTTGATGGTGTGCTTTGGTCACACTGACAACTTCTAGCCAATATGTAGGAGATGTTAAAGGACTTTAACTTTGCATGCAATTGAAAAGGTAGGGGATCCCGGGCTCAAGTGCTGTCCACATGATAACAGTGCAGTCATTTTTTAATTTTTTAATTTGAAGAATTGAGATATTGCTTTAACTGGTTTGACTCTCTCTTCTTCCAAAGGTCTTTTACTCAGAAGTTGAAGGTGACAAAGCAGTTAAACAGCTCTCACAAGATGTTCCCTTGAGTCTGGATATGACTAGCATGGTGAGTATTTCTTTTCATCAACAGTCAGAGCACTGGAGCAGAACATACAAGTGAGAACTTGCAAATGTCTCCTTGTTGTCTGACTATTTTATCATGTAAAACTATTGGGACTTGCTTGCATCTTCCTAGTACTCACCTTTGACATCTGCTAAAATTGAACTTTAAGTTTTCAATATGCATTTTCTGTGCATTCTCACACATGGGACGGGTGGAATTGAGCGAGTCTGTGTATGCACAGTTACAATTGCAATGTCAGTGTATGTATTACAGTGTCTTGACACGGTTTCGTGGGTTAACACACAGAGTTCTCAGCTTGTTTTTGTATCTGTGTGAGACTAAGACCTCCTGAAATATGGCTGCTTTAGTTCCACTTCTCCAAGTTCATGTCCTGGAAGATTCCCTCAGTTTCTGGGTTGGTCTTTTTGTTTGTTTGTTGGTTTGTTTGTTTGTTTGTTTTTTGGCTTTGTTCTTGAAAGCACTATTTCTTCTCATTGCTTTTAATTTCTTTTTTTAGTTATGTTGTTCCTTATATCTCTCCTTTACATTCTTATTTTGGTGGGTTTTTTGTTGGTTTTTTTTTTTCATTCTCTCCTTCTCTTTTCCCCTTTCCTTTTTCTGTCACACTTCTGTATTTACACATGATTTTTTCCCTTCTTATCTTTATCTCTGTATTCCTCTCTTGACTTCTTTTTTTCTTAAAAAGCGTTCTTGCTAGTAGTGCCAAAAAAGATCAAACAGCATATTGTTTTTTTATCTTAATCCTGACAACAGTAATTTTTACTCACTGGGAGACGAGAATCTGTATCCCAGTACTCAAGCAGATGATTAGCAACCACATAGACTACTATATCCTGCAATACTGGCCTTGGTTTAATTGCCTGACTCATTATATATGTGCTTTTGCTATCCCTTATTAGTATGTTAGTTCGTTAACAAGTCCTATTTTGCTTTTTCCCAGGGCCATCTTGAAGGACAAGCAATTTTTGTAAGTATTGCTTCACATGAGACTTGGTCACAGCTGTGATTTAAAATGGAATTGAATGTTACTGACCTGGTCTTTCCACAAGCTTACGCACAGAAGTTGATATCAAATGTTGATTACAGTGAGCACTTGGATCTTTTGTGAACAAAATGCAGCAAGTAGTAGCTAAAGCTCAAAATCCAGAGGCAAAGTAGTTCCCTTTTTAGCAGTGGATAAACAATGTTTCTTCATCATAGGTATTTATGATTGTCTTGTTTTGCTGGAGTAAATTTGTGTAAAGAATGAGATATATCCAGGCAGTGAGGACTTAGAGGTGATGGGGACAGTTGAGTACTGGGACACAGAGTAAAAGGGAATAACAAAGTCTGGCACTTGGAGAAGAGATAGAGATAGAAAAACCTGAGCCAGTCCAGTAAGAGTTGAGAAGGAGGAGGACCGCAGGAAGAGGTCAGCCATGCAATGCCCAGGAGGGAATGGGAGCATAGATAGAAGTATAAAACAAATTTGAAATAAATACTAACTTTCTTAATGGCTTTGCAGCTGGTAAATTAATCAGATTGATTATTTCCAGTCCTGCACTCAGTCCAGTCTAATTCCTCTGAGCAATAAACAGGGTTGGGTGTATTGTGAGGGGGAAGCAAGCAAGAAGTGCTTGAATTTGAGTAGAATAAAGGCAGCAATTTCAGTGTTTAACTGAAATCCCTAACATTCACAGCCTCTTGTGAACTTTTATTTTCTGAGAGCTGTGATAGAAATGGAGAAATCTCGTGAAGTTGGTGGATCTCTCACAACTTTCATGGTCTGAATTAAAGGAAGTTTGGTTTGACTGTAGGAGTCTGGTGTCAGGATGAGACCTTGGGATGCACTTGAACCAGGACTGTCTGGTTCAGTCCTAGCTGAATGGAGTCTGGTCTGTGGCATTTGAGAGCTGAAGTTCCATGCTGGGCCCTTTTTTCTACTTGATAAAAATAACACTTCTAAGGGGTACTTGTGGAGAAGTATGACTGGCTGGGATTAATCAGCTCCCAGCTGTCATTAATCCTCAGGAAGTGGTGTTCTCACTGAAATGCTTTCTGTTATATTCATACCAAACTCAACAGAAATCTGCAATGATATTGTGGTTAAGTCTGTGTAGTTCATGTTTCTGTCACTCAGCTTCCTCTTCTGGTGCTGGGTACGATCCTGCTGCTTTCTTGGAGGCTTCTCTGTACTGTGTGGGACTATCATAGGAAGAGCTGATTTGCATTGACTGTTTCTGTGCATGCATGTGTGCATGTGCCTGTGTGTTAGCAAAGTGGATAATTTATTATAGCTCAATTATATCCTAATGAAATAGAGAACACGTAAGGGACAGCAGCCAGGAGAAATGCAGATGCAGTATGATTTAGTAAGGTGGTTGTTCTAACTGGGCATGGTATTCAGGAACTTGAGCACAAATAGATAAAAAAGAAGAAAAGTCAATAAAAATTAATAGACTTTAAAGGTGGAAGTTTTTAGATTGGGCAAAGAGCCCTGGAGGGCAATAGTGCTCCTTATCAAATCACTAAACACACCAGTACAAAATGGGAATTGACCAGCTGAGATCAGTAGTGCAGGGAGGAATTGTTGTCAGGGAATACAGTGTCATTAAACCGAGCTCAGTCCCTGCAGCTGTGTTGTAATCCAGGGTTTTATGGTTTTTTGAATTAAAACAAGACAGAAAACAGACTTTCTTTGGAAAATAATTTGTAATCGTGGTTTCTGTGAGGTAGCCTACTGTACAGCCTCACCAACAGTTTCAACACACTTGGAAGGAGGGCAAGCTCTGCGACAGGGCAGGGAGGAATATATGGGTTATTCTATGTACGGTTGACTCCCCTACCACAGAAAAAGCTTCACATTGCTTCATCTAGTTCAACAATGTGAGATTATAATGGAAACACCAAATGCCATTTTTCGGGCTTTTAGCAAGAGTATTGTATAAGGCAAGAAAGTATGGTTGGTGACTAGTGAAGCTTCATCAGTAATGTAATGACCAGTTTGGGTTATCATGCTTCAAAATACAGAGGCAGTCTGAGTGGAGGAAGGATTACAAAAATGATGGCGACTTAGCTCTTCCATATACCACCTAAATTCATTGTCTGTGAAGCCAGTCTGTCTCTTCCGAGAGGAGAAAACTTGGGTTTAAGACCTGTCTTATAGATACAAGGAAAGAAAGAGATGAAATATGTACTCACAGGCTGGTGAGCAGTGGGGTACAAGGAAATGAGTATATTCTCCAGAACCTGATTTGAAAATGTTGTGGTGTGAGGTGGGTATTCCCTGTGATTGCTATAGGTCAGGGTAGCCTGATGGTGTCCTGAATCTTTACTTATTCACTCATGTCCTGATCCTTGAAAATTAGAAGATATTTGGTCTCAGGGGTACCCACTGTATGTCCCACAGCTGTGTTCATGGAGAGGATGTTGCCAGAAGGAGGCAGGTAGCCATGTGTGTAAGGCATGAGTGCACCTTGCTGAGGTTTTGAGAGTACACATGTTGAATCTAAAATACCTAGGTAGATATTAGGACTTAGATCTAGACAGGCCACGCACTCAGTGAGATTCCTTCTGTTTAGTTTGTTGTAGACTTGAGCCTGCAGGTAATAATACAAGGCAAGCACCTGAACATCCAACTCTCTGCAGGGGCCAGCTTCCTGAATAGTGTGAAAACAATAGAACAAAAAATGAAGGACTTTTTTTCTCAGAAGAATTAATGTAATAAAGAGGAATGCTGGCAGGAACAAATGCCCACAGTTTAAATGCAATCAGTATGAATGGCATGGAGGATAGAAAGGGAGGAGCAGGGTCACTAGTATTGTCAGTGGGAGGAGGTGCAGGGTTTTCAGCAATCAGCTTCTCAGATCACATTTTGGAGGATCTCATTCACTTCAGCTATGAGACTGAAAGACCCAGATTAATCTTTCAGAGTGAGTGTCCTTGCTGCCTCTCTTTGGACAGTTACTTTTCCAGTGTTGCTATCATCTGTCTCAGGTTCATCCAGATCATTCAAGCAGATCAAGGATGAATGATGGAAAAACAGGATAATGGTCAGGTGGTCCATGTTAATAGGAAATCAGTGGTGGAGCTCCAAAACCGCAGCCAGAGAAATAACAGATGGCAGGGTGTTGCCTGACAGGGTTGTAATAATAACATAAGTTCCCCAAAGAGTAGAGAGGGAGAGTTTTTCCAAAAGACCATCATAAAGAAATTTAGCAGTTAATACAATTTTAGGCTTGTTTACTGTTTTACTGCAACTGGAAATGCAGATTTAAGGTCTGTTCCAGCATGAAGAGAAAAGAGATCTCTTCATTTTTACATGTACTGCGAGTAATGTGTTTAATATCAGAGAATGAAAACTGGAAGGAAAACCTCTGTAAACCAGTTTTTTGTAAGAGCATTTTTTTCCCACTCAAGAACAGTCTGTGGTGTAGAATGTGGTGTTTCTGTTTACTTGTATGTGCTGTCAAAATTCCTAAATCTGGTATTAACACAGATACTGCAGGTAGGCTGCAGGTGAAGAATACTGAATCTCTGTACACGTGTAGACATGCTCCATTAAAGATCTTATATAAATGTCTCAGGCTGATCCATGCTATGTTTGGCAGCCAGTGATGAAGTGTAATGTTTTCATGACATTTTCTAATTTCTGGGAGGCTTGAGCAGGCTCCTCTGAACAGCACAGGGTCTTCACATGGAGTGGAGCATCACCTCACTTACAGTAGGTTGGCTCTGGGTTAATCTTTCTGCGTTTATAGCAGAAGGACAAATAAGGGAAATGCTCACTTCAGGTCAAGGCTGATAGCTGGGCTCGTAAAATTATGAGACGCAATGGGATGGGGCTCTGCTTCATGAGAAATTGAAGATTGTCAGTTCACACTGCATCAAATTGCTTCATTCTCAGTAGCTTTTATGGCCTATGAATTTAAAACAAAAATAAGAACAAGAAAACGAACAAAAAAAAAAAAAGAGAGAAAATGCACCAGGCTGATACTAAATACCAGCAATTGGCTCAAGGGAGGGAATAGTATGTGCCTTTGACTTCACTAGTGAAAAAACTGGATAGTGAGTGAAAATGATCTGCAACATTATGAGTTATGCTGAGAAATGGGTCCAGGTCATCCCTGTGGATTCTCCTGGGGCGAAGCTGCAGCTTGAGAGGAAACACGTGGTGCTATGTGTATTTGTTGTTTCTGAGCTGTTCTGGGCTGGGGACAGCCCCAGGAGAGTACGTGGAAGATCAGTGTAAGATCCTCGAATGCCAGCTCATAGCGCCATCCCCAGTTGTAAGGAAGAGCGTTCACATTGTCCCTGTCTCCTCTTGGTTCTGGCAGGATGTTGTTATTGGTGATCTGAAGCCGGGTACTCCACACCGCGTTAGCGTTGGAGCATATGGCTGGGCAGGAAAAGGACGACCCAGCATGCCCAGAGAGGTGACAACCTTATCCCAAGGTAACACTGACTGCAGGGCTGTGTTGCAAAATTGGCAGGGCATGTGTCTGTAACACTCACACCTAAATCTCTTGTGGGCAGTACTGTAATATTTTACTATTTTTTTACGGAAATGTAGGGTTTTAGAGGGGCAGCAGGTGAGAGGAAAAGCCTATGAATTTGATTCCCAAGTCTGTGGGGGTTGTGTTGTTGTGTGCAGTAGACCAGCTGCTTGTCTAACGCTATTCCTTTGCAATTCTTTTGGCTTAGATAAGTGTATGGCCCCTGCACCTCCCTATCAGCCCCAGATTGTGGTAGTTTCTGATTCAGAAGTTGCAGTGTCCTGGAAGCCTGGAGCAAGTGAAGGAAGTTCTCCCATCCAGTACTACATGGTGGAATTCATCAGGCAAGTTTGCCAGTGGAGTCTGAGTTTCAGTATTTGTTCACTACAGTGTTTTTTTGGTGTTTTTGGGGGTTTTTTTGAGTTGGGTTGGGTTTTTTGTTGGTTTTTTTTTTTTTGTTTGTTTGGTTGGTTGGTTTGGTTTTTTTTAACCTAAAGTGTACTATTAAACTGCATATAGATTCTTTTCGTAACTTATTTACTAACTGTGTGTAGTACACTTAGTTTTCCTCTCAATATTGTTGAACTACAATGAAAATTTAAAGACAAAACCAGAAATAATGCAACTTGTTATAAAATCACCAATAAGTTGTACTTTCTGATTGAAGAAAAATAAGGTCTAATTTGATCTATTCCCTCTAATAATGGCCTGAGTGAATAAACTTTTAAGTTTCTTCTGTCATCAAATGCTGTCACACCATGCTGAGAAAAGAGTGCGAGGCAGAGTAATTCCCCTGCACCAAGAGTACTCTGGGCTGCTATAGGAAATAATCCAAGGACTGAAAATTCAGTATGTTAGACAGTTCTACTTGACAAAAGTTACAGAATCAGAATCATCACAGTTGGAAGAGATCTTCAAAACTATCCAGTCCAATTGTGAACCCAGCACTGCCACTATAGCCCCTACACCACTATGCCATATCACCCAGCACCAGTTACAGACACCTTTTGAACACAAAGTCATTTAGGTCTTGAGCTTGCAGTTAGACTTGCTTTGTTATGCTACTGCTAATCAAATTTACATGAAATGGTGCTCTCTCTGTTTAGATTTGGGGGGAAGCTGGGGTGTAGGTGGGATTTTTTTTTGTGTGTTTTTGTGTTGAACTCTAAAATTTGCAGCAATAGAACTGAACTGTGAAAATTTGACAATCAAGTTGCTTTTATAAGCTGCTTGAGAAGGGTCAGGAGGAGGTGATTGTATCTGCCGGCACAAACAAGTATTTGTACTGACTGTCCATATGCTTGTGTGAGCTCATGTCTGCATACAAAGCTATTTATTTTCATTTGCTTGCCCCTGTGTTTACTCTTACAGTGAATGCAAAATTCAGCCTTTGGAAGTTTAATCCTTTAGGTGAATACTTGATGACAGGTTTTAGTTGAGGTTCCTTGATAAGAAAAGAGAATTGCTTCCTTAACTACTGTGATCTGTAGTGGTCAAAGAAATTGTTCGTCAGGAAAACAGTGTCATTTTTTAAAAAGAATTGTTGTTGGAACAGACAGGAAGAACTATTGATTTTCAAAGTGAGTGCTCAAACTATAGTTGCAATCTAGAAGATATTGGTATCACAAAACACATTCCCAGGCTGAAAAACTACTTGTGAACTGAAGTACTTTGTGTTTGGATCAAAATGCCCCGTTATTTAGTGGGTAGCCATCCAGTGTTCATTGCACCGTGAGGCAGGATGTGAGGGCTGAAGATGCTGATCTCCCTCGTGTAATGTCTGCTGTAGATTTACCATGAAATTTCTCCAATATCTATTTTTTGAACACATTTTTTATCTGAGCCTTTTGCTCTCTCTCCATCTTTTCTCCTTTCAGTGTATGGGATTTTGTTGAGTTCTGATTGAGTGCACTTCTACAGGCTCCATGCTTTTACTGAAGAGTGGAGGCTGGAGGTTTGTGTACACTTCTTCATAGCACCTGGAGCCTGCTAATGGAAGAAGAAGTGGGCACCATCATCTCCATCTGACACACTGAAAGTGCACCCTTGAATGTTTTTGTTCAGCCAGGGGATGGAAGCTCCCTTCACTGTTTAGGTCTAAAGATGCGAGTGATTGAAATTTCAGTGTGTCGTTGGTTTTAGACTTTGGGAAAGAATTTGCTCACAGCACAATGTTTTGATTACACTGTTTAGTTTGAGGTTTAAAGCTCAGCTGGAAGTGCATTTGTTAATTTTGGGATTATGCTCTCTTAGACTTGGAAGCTTGATTATATATCTGGAGAAAGTTCAATGAGCCATAAGCCCTAATGGCAGTTAGAGGTAAACATTTAGCTTTAAGCTTCATTGTCTTTTGCTGCATATAGTTTTAATTACCATAAAATGTAATATCATGAATTAAAGCTATTAAATTAAGCCAGTGTAAAACTAAAACAAATGGGTTTAAGTAAATTTAGAACTGAGTCCTCTATGTAAAAAAATACAATATTATCCTGTGCTTTTGCAAAATTAATGACTTTCTTATATGAATCTGTCATTTCTCTTGTGTATGGCACAAACATCTAAAAAGTATGATATTGTTGAAACCATTTCCACCTCCTTAGAACCAACCTTATGACTTTAACCCTAGAAAAAACATGTTGGGAGAAAACACTCTTTTCAGTGTTTCACAGTTCCACTGTGATACTGTGGATTAAAACCTTGTGTGAATTCTGTGCATTAATTGTTTTTAGATACCTAAATTGTTTTTAGAATCTAATCAGAACCAGAGCTAACCTGTAGCCTGTCTCCACTCAGGGTCTAAATTTGGTGCTTGATTTAGGCACTTTGCAGTGGGTTTCCCTTGGGACTCTTTGATTCACTATAGCCAGTGGAGGGCTGCAGGTGGTTTCAAATGTAGGATGAGCTGGGCTAACTCAGGCTCTGCTCTGCTGCTGACTTTAAGAGGATGCTAAAGAGACCACAACCCCAGCTTGTCTAAATGCTGAAAATTAGGAGGGAGACTGGGACTTAATGCTCACTGCATGGTTCGTAAGAAATGTGCAATAGACTCTGTTACACCCAAAACAGCTAATACAGTCAGTTAAAGTTTGTAGGCTCAGTGTAAATATTCTGTTGGTTAATGATGAGAAATATTTTATGGCAAACAGCATTTTTATGAAAGCCTCTAAGGTGATATCCTAGACTTAAGCATATGAGTTTGGGTGTTTTTCTGAAAGATGCTATAAAAAATTAATCCTCAAAAATATCTTGAATATTTTCACTCAAATACTCCAAATACTCACACTTCTAATCTGCTGAATGCCTACACAACCTTTTAAACTCAATGACTAACTTACCCAAATTTTTATCCTCACATAGCAGCTACAGAACCACAAGTGTTTCAGCAACATATACTCTAAAATGATTAGTTCACTTTCTTTTTGTCTTGTTGCTATGCAGATGAAATCAAAATCTTTCAATATTAATCTTGGCATGCAGGGCACATTTTTTGGTATCTTGATAGTGACATGAAACTTCTGCTGCAATGAACTAGATAGGTTCTGCTGATAAAACTGGGGGATTTACCAGTATCCAGATGATAGGGTGGAGCAGATTCAGCATGTGCGCACTTTTCATGATTAGTTTGAAGCCTTCTCTCTCTCCCTCCTCTCCGCCAAAAAATCTATCCCTGTATCCATTTCCTGTTGACCTGTCTGTCCCTGGCACTGCTCTGAACCAGGCAGTCATTGTTTGCTTTTGTTTGTGAAGAACTGAAACAACAGATCTGACGAGGGAGACACCTGCCAGTGTCCAGGGACAATACCTTTAATACTTTTTTTCCCAAATTATTGCATGAAACAGACACATCTCAACAGTTACCTCACTGCTTGTGAGGGTTAAATACTTGAAAAGGTAATTAATGAAGAAAGAGGAGAGAAAGATGTGGAAATTAGGGAGGAAGTGCTTAACAACATTAGACAGCATCAGAGAAATATCTAACAAGAGAACGAGTTTAGAAAATTGTACACTTTTCCTTTCCTCAGAGTTGACCTGGCATTTAGGTTGATATATTTTGTAGAAAGTGTCTATAATAATGCTAAATAATAATAATTACTGAAAATAACATCCTATAGTGTGTTACATTCAACAGGATTTTTTTCTGTAGCGAATGAGAATGTATTGTAGTTGTCATTGTATTTATTATTTGTAGGAATATTGTTTAAAAATGTTTGTAGAGATGAATTTGCCACTTGTGATGAGTATAAACATGGCACAGAAGAACAATCAAAAACCTAATACAGATTGGATTGCTAGCAGGTGCTTCACTCCTGAGTCATTTCCAGGTGATTTTAAAAGGAGGTTCAAGTGAGTATAAAATTCCTGCTCTCTGCATCAGAAAGATTTCCTTTCTCAGGCTGAGTCAGTCTCCAGGCTACAACATAAAGGAATAATCCAAATATTCTGGGTACGTATGGCATGGAATTCTGCCCTTGGTTTGTATCCATTCAGTCCTATTGACTTTAGCCATAGATTTATTATCTCAAAAACACTGTAACTTGGTCACTGGCAAGAGTCTTCCTGCATGGAATTTAGGTGCTGGAGATGCACAGCTGTAGCTTCAAGAGCAGACAATGTCCATGGAAGTTGTCTGATTTCCCCATACATAGTTAAAATGTCTGGAGTCACCCTGTGAGGTCTGGGCCAGGGGGACCCTGCACAGGTGAATGTAATGCTGTGGAAAGATAGGAGAAGTGGTATCAAAATGAGCCCTTCCAGTGTAAAAGTTGACAACAAAATGAAACTTGACACAAAAGAAAAGGAACATGGAGACAGTTTTCAACAAAATGTTCCCATCTTAGGGAACCTGAGAGCTGGCTGGCTTTGGATGCAGTCACCAGCTGAGTTTGTTGTGCTCCTCTTCCCATCTGTTTGCCATGTTTTCATCTTGTACTGATTTGTTCACAGAGGGAATGTTCTGGAGAAGTAGCAAAGGTCAAGTGATAAATCTCCCTCATTCCCTCTCCTTCAGCTGGAGATGCTTACATGTTTGCAGGAATTTCCTTTATTAAAAACTTCTGCAGAAGGAAATGTTGTGAGAGACAGGGTGTTTGAAGGCTAGCCTGTGATTTGTGTTATCTCCTAAATCTGTGTAGGGTACAATGCCTCCTTTGGGTTCCGTCATCAGAGTTGCGTGTTTCGTTTAAGGCATAGACATCAGCAAGTTCTGTTGCAAAGAGGCTGTGAGGCAGCTCTTGAGGTCGCAGGAATTCCTTGGATAGGAGTTGGAGCCAAAAAAGGATGTGTACAGGAAAATTGAAAACACTACTAAGCGAGCCTGTGGAAGGAAGCGATGTTAACAGTTTTCATTTGGAAAACACTGTATATTTTCATTTTGGCTCAGGCATCAAAAGCTCAGAAGAGGGAAGCAATGGAGAAATAGCCAAAATAAATTCTCTCCTGTCAACCAGGAAATGGTGGTGGAGGATGACTTAAGATAGTCTGTTTAGCTGTCATTACATATTGTGTGTTTGTCTGATTTTATTTTTAGTAAGACAATGAAATACTCGTGTTCTGTGTGCCACTGCACACAGCAGTATGTTCTGGGAGCTGTTGCTTTGCCACTGCATTTGCAAGGTGGCACAAAGCAGTGGAACCGCAGTGATCAATAAATCTTGTATTGACCGGTAAAAGAAAACATACATTAACTTTGGCATTTCCTTCCAGCTGAAAATAAACAAATACAAAATGCCTGCCTTGTGCAATAATTTTCATTCAAAGACGATTGGAGACATTTGCAGCTAGTCTTGTGTAAACAGTGGTAGATTCAGGGAGCACTTGGAGGTTATTTCCTGTAATAAATATCACAAGGGCAGTGGGATAATTTTCTCTGAAAGCCATTTTTGTCCCTATTTTACTTTCATAAACTTTAATTTGAATATTTTGGGTGGCCTAGAGTGAATGTTTACATTTTTGTTTAGCTTGTATTTGTTTATCTTCTTATTTTGTTCTCTCTTTGATAAGAAGAGGCCGCTTTTAGAGAGAGTGGAAATGGTGTGAAAGCATCGGAATGCCCTCTCAAAGTAGCCCAGCCCTTTCTGATATCCCTCTGTGTATGAACTTAGATCTCTTGATACCAAACTGCCATGTGAATGGTTATACTGGTTTCAGATGAATATAATGGCACTTAGACAAGCATTTATTGGCAGATGGCTTCCAGTATGAATCAGGAGTTAACCAGGCATTGTCCAAAGGCAGATTATGAGCATGTTGTTGCAAAATCTATGTATATAGGCCATGTTCTCTGCATGACTGTTCTGTGAGGTTTTGATTGTCTTTGTGGTTGGTTTTTGGTTTTTTTTTGTTTGTTTCTTTGTTTGGGGTTTTTGGTTTGTTTTTTTTTTTTTTGAAGAGAAGACTTTGGTTCCAGATTTTTTTGTGTATGTGGATTAAGCTGATTGCCTGGGAGATCAAATGTTAGATTCTCATCTTACTAATACTTGTATGTGTTTGAAGGGACTTACTGGCATTAGAGCAGAAACTCTAAGGAATAATTCAGGATCTTTCCCTCTATTTCAAAATACTGCTTTACATAGCCACACAAGGGATTAGAGACTGCAGGTAATACACCTCCACTTGAAAACTATTCACCCAAAATCTGTGAAACAGATAAACAGACCTAGATTTGTCAGTCAGTCCTTTAAATAGCCTATCTGGCTTTATAAGTGAAATCTGAATGTTGAGTTTTCATGATTACCCAGTTTTGATGTCAGAGACTTCACAGCTTAGTAATGGTTGGTTGCACAGTCTGGTCCTTTAAGAGTGAAGGGTTTCAGTGATAATTTAGTAGACTTCTGTTTCATTTACTTGTGTATTTCCCAGAAAAATTTAAAGGCAGTTTATTTATACAGCCAGCTTTAATTATTTATGATCTGGTCTTTGTTTGATCCTCAAGGCCAGACCTTGACAGCAATTGGACGGTAATAAGAGAGCAGATCCAGATGGAGTCCATGGTTCTCAAGGGACTTCTCCCAAACACCAAGTATCAGTTTGCTGTCCGAGCAGCAAACTCCTATGGATCAAGCCCTGCCAGCGCACCGAGCGACATCATCCGAACATTCAGTGAGTAGAACCACCTTTTAGTAACTAAAGCCATATAAAAATTAAGTATATCTGTAAATAAAGTGTATCTGTGGTAGCCCATGGAGGTCTGCTGATGGAACAAGTTGCTCTGCAAGCACAGGCAGCCCCAATTCTAAAACCTCTTGGTCCTGTCCAGGGAGCTTGCAGCACCTTGTGAAACTCAAGCCACGCACACAGATTTGAAAAGAGCCAGGCAGCAGTGCTCTCATGCAGTTTCTCTGCTCTTGAGGTCATTGCCAGGTATTTTTGTACTGATATCGTGCAGAGCTGATAAGGGAATATCATATGAAGAAGTGAGAGAGTCAAATCCATTGTTCATCTTTTTTCCTGTTCTTTGAAACTGAACCTTATATATTACACTTATCATTTTGGCAACTTAGGAAGACCAAATCAAGCCTGTTCTGTTTTCTGGGGAGTAAGGCTCTTAAACTAGAGAGCACAATCATGAAAATAATTATATAAAGAAGGAAATGTCCCTTTCTGACTAGAAGCTGCATAGTAAAAATATTAGGTGAAAATACATTCAAACATACCAACACCCCAACTTGTTAACTGTTACATTTACATCTGTGTAGCCATGTTCATTTCCGTAAGTGTAGGTCCAGCTGGTCATGGCCGTCCTTGGGATGCAATTCTCTGCCAATGCTGGTGTCTCTGTGGGCTGACCTTGAGGGGCTGTTGCTCCTCATCATACCCAGAGTCATAGCTTGTATGCCAGAATCCCAACCAAGCCAACACGAAGCATGTTGGGAATTGTACAAATCACGTGTTTCTAACAGCAAAAAACCCCTATGTCACAAAGAGAAACACTGGAGCTAAAGCTGGCAAGTGGGGACTAACTGCGATATATCCTTAATGTTCCAAACTTTTTATGTAAAAAAGTATATCAGTACTTTTAAGTTCCAGTTTTGAAGGGGTCAGAATACCATGCATGAAAATGCCTAAATAAAATTTTAGCAGATTAATCAACTATAAAAAAGAGCATAAAAACTGACCTTTTTTTGTTTCTCAACCCCTTAATTGCAAATCATCTTTAATTAACTAGCAGAAAATGAGAAGTTAAAGTTGAGGTAGTACTGTGAGCTCTGCAACAAGATTTTGCATGCTGCAGAAATGTGGACAACATGCTTAGTGATCTACCAGTGTAACCACTCAGGATTTATTTCTAAATTGCCTGTCTTGGAGTCTCTGTTTTCCTTGACTCTTATATAGTAGTTTGGATTCTTTTTATTCCTCTGTCATAAATTCAGTTTGCATGTATTTTGGGAGGTCTGCTGAGCTCATAAGTTTACCTTCTGAAGTAAATGTTTGGGAAAACTGTGAAGGTGCAGTGTATTCTGGGATTCCTCGGCCCCTGGATCCTCCAGGGTCAGCTCCTGCTGCCTCCAGCACATGTGTGTGCTCCTTGATGTCTTGTTTATCTTTGTATGTAAGTGGCTGCATTCCTTCGTTAGAAAAGATAAAGTGTTTGCTCTGTTAGTAAGGGTGGAATCATCTTCATGCTGTGTTTATTACTGCAGTACTCCAGAGAAGGCACTTCACGTTTGGAAACTTCCTGTTCTGCAGAGTCCTGCCAAGATGTGTCTAAAACATGAATTTGTATCATTAGAGCTGGAATAGAGTTCACATCCAGTGTGTATAAGCACTGATTTCTGGAGAGGTTCATAGGGGGCATGACTTGGTTCTCTGTACCTGGTTCAGATCTGAAAAGTCAATTTATTGTGCATGTTGCACTTCTCTCTGAATGGGCTTAAAAACTCTGTGCCGACCCAAGGTAGGCATGCAGTTGCTGCAGTGGCTGAAAGGTTGGTCTCTGAAGCTGAGTCCTTGGACAGTGACTCTCACTAATGGGCAGAGCTTTGCAGCCAAAGGCCATGTCATGTCTGTAATGTGCTCCAGTCCTGCACCAGGTCACTTGTACTTGGTGCTGCTTTAGCAAAGTCTGGGCCCTTTGGCAAGTGCAAATGTTGTTCCTTTGGCAGTTTGCTCTAGGTTTACTGCATGAATTTTGAAAAGAGGCTTAAAAACTACATATAGTGACGATACATGAAAGTTTGTATTATCTTGTGGATACCTGTCTTCAGAACAACCAGCTTTCTGCAGATCAAGGAGTAGTGTTCAAAAATGTTGTAGGATGCATGCCTTGAGAAATAAATTCTGCAGCTTTCTGGAAGCAGATGCATAGCTGAGATGATAGTGTAGCTGATAGCAGCTCTCACTTGTCTTTAGTTGTGATGTCTGTGTAGGAGGCTGGTTTGTTGTTAACCAGATACACAAGTACACTGGCCATTAGTAGAAAAGCTAAACTTTAGCTGTGAAAAAATGATCTTGATTAAAGCAGTGCATCGCCTGAACATTTACTTTCCCTAAAACACTAAGAAACCCTGACAAATGATTTAAATAACTGACAAGTTTTGTGAAACAAACAATAAAAATAAAGCAAGCTACACTCATGGGCAACCAGTTAAAACTTACTCCTAATTCTCATTATGTATCTGAAGGTACTTTCCCACTTCTAGTAGTCAGAAAGCCCAGTTCTTTGGCTCAATTTATCACTCACTTCAGTTGCTCAGACATAAATTTCACTGGATTTAAGATCCTTTGAGATCCTCTAGATTCTGTGGTTTTTGACAGTCACTGCAGGGGGGGCAGGTGTCTTCCAGGCATCCCACAGACACCTGATAATCCTCTGGGGATGTCTCAGGTAATGCATCTCAGGTGACATCAATTGCTTGACAGTCTCAAAGTGCCAGCAGATACCGCTAAGTCACCTGTTGTTGCTGAAAAGGTGTCAGACAGTTGACATCTCTGAAACTGAAGCATCTTTATTCTTCAAAGTGCATATCTTAAAAATTGCTGTCTTCATTATTACCATGGTTCCTCGTCCAATCTAAACAGTGAAACATGCCACAGATTTTTGATACTATTTTTCTGACTGCTTGTGTTTTCTTCAGAAATATCTGGAATATCTTAGGATCCTGGCAAAAGTTCAGCATCTGCCTCCTTTGCATTACACTTACTTCACATAGTGCTTTTACTAGGTTCCTTAATGTGTTTGGATTTCAAAAATTTTTAGATTTATGCTTATATGTGATGGATTTTTGTGCCTGCTTTGAAATAATTAGTGCTTTTCTGATGCTTATTTCAACTGAATAACAAACTCCCAGCATCACCTCAAATGCAGTGGAACTTCAGGGTCCGTGTTACCTTGAACAGATTCTCTTGCAGCTCTTCTAGGCAGGCTGAGTCAGAGATGAGTCCATGGTACTCAGGGATGTTTTCTGCTGGGGCTTATCTCATTCTCACAGGTAATTCTCTTGTTTTGTTTCTAAAAGGTGGGTGGCTTTGCAGTACTCTTGACTGCATTGTTTCAAATCAACATAGGAAAACATTCGTTTTATTTGCTCCTCTAAAGGGTTGCTGACAGTATCAAGTAATGTGACAGACCTTTCAGGGTCCTTGAAAGTAGAACATGTGGCCTTGATTATAAACAGTTATCCCCTTACCCAGTGAAAAATGTATGCTTGGTTTATTGCTTGGTTTTCAGGGAGGAAAGAGAGGGCAGGTTTCCCCAAGGGCTCTAATTTATTTGTGATTTAGTTTCATTAATTTTTTTATAGAGGGAAATGATACAATGAATCAGTTTCTTTGTTGCCTTTCTTAATTACAGTTGTAGGTTGTTGATATTTCACTTATATGCTAGTTGGGGTTTTTTACATCAGATCTTTCCATGTGTCATGGGCAATTCACTGGAAATTTAAAAATAACACGTATTCAGTTTAGAAACAACAAAATAAACAGTCCCAAAGAATCATGCAAACAAAGTATCATCACCTGCATTGCTTAAATACCCTTCATCTCCTCGGGAAACAGATGGGGTTTGCACTGTGCCTGGAAGGTCACCAGCCTTGGGCTTTGCCAGACCAACAGAGGAAGTGTCTTCTGTTAAAAATACCCTTCTGCTTGTCTCCACAGAAAACATGACAGAAATGTCTGCTTAATCGAGGTACATCCCTTCCTCTGGTCCTGGCTGCCACCACCAGGCTCACACTGAGCAAGGCATTAGCACAGGTGCTTAAATATGCTGCACAGAGCTTGAGTGTGTCAGCTGAGATTCAGGCATAGGAAAAGAGCAGTCTCTGGGGCCTCGATTTAGATGATGTTGATGTGTCCTAGAGAATGCAAATGGAGAAGATTTTCCACAGAACTGTTTCCCACTGATCTCCAAAGGCTTTACAAAAGCATTGTTGGTAGTTATAGGGACAGAGACAAAAAGAAAAAGACAGGCCAGGCAATATCCAGCCTCTCACTGTGAGTCACTGAAAAGCATAAATGTCAGATTAAAACGCTATCAATATATACTGGATTTAAACCTCAGGTGTTCCGCATGAAGGCAGTCAGTCTGTGAACACCATTCAATCTGCCTGTGTTGCAGTGCCCTCCGCCTTCTACCTCCTACACTCTCTTGTTTCTCCTCATCAGTAGGCTGGTGGCAACCTAATCAGCAAAACAAAAGTTTGTGTGGCTTTCTATTTGTTTTGAGAAAGATTCCTTTATTATAACTTAATCCCTGATTATTTGGAAAGAGGCTGTCTAAAGTTCATGACCCTGCAAGTTTTTCAATTAATTATAGAACAGGATTATAGGACCCAGTAGAAGGTCTTAATCAGACTTGATCTCCTTGTACACTGGAACACTGATTTAATTAAATATAGCACACTTATAATCTCTGCAGTCATTGTTTTGGTATTTGCAGAGTGCCACTTTGCTTAATTGTCCCTGATTTGCCACCCATTACGAGATGAGCTCTCCACCAAAGCAACACAGTGCTCTTAAAAGATGAGCTGATATGAGGGTTTCTCTACAAGAAGTCCTGTTAATTTCTCTTCATTTTGTTTGTTTTGTAGTTTTATCTCATCATATCACATGTGATTATCATGTCATGTCCAAGGAGCAACTACCAAATGTGGGGAAGAACAAGGCAACTGAGTAGCCAGTGGGCTGATATCTCAACATTTGTGTGTACTCACCTGTATAAATTCAGGCATAGTCAGAAGCAAGTGCATCCCATGACTGCATTGCTCCTGGATGCATTATGAGTTACCCAAACTGCTCATGGATCAGTGGGTAGAGCAATGTGGTGTGTGCTGGCTGACACTCAGATAGGTAGAGTCAGGAAGGGACAAAATTGGAGATTTGGGGCAGTGCTAGAGACCTGTGGACACTAGAACACCTTCTGAACTTACGTTCTTTCTGATGATGCCAAACTTACATCCTGCAGATCTTTGAAGAAGGGGCTCAGAGCAGTCTTTCTACCAGACACAATAAGTCACCTTCTTTGCTCTCTTCAGGCTCTAAATGTTGTACCAGTTCAATAAAGTGAAAGGAATCACTGTCTGGTTTAAAATAGTGGGTACATTTTATCTCCCATGGAAAAGCATGAAACATTTTGATCTGCCAAATGAAAGAGACACACCTGCTGTTTGGGGAACTGCCTGTCTCTCCTAAGTTACTGTGTCTCATTGTATGCTGGTGGTTATTAATGTACTTCAGTGATAACTCCCCTCAAATCAGGAGAGTTCTGTAAAACTGGCGTGGCATTGAAATCATGTCCATACGTGTAAACAAGTGTGTGTATCTGACTGTAAATTTGAAACCTTGCATTTTCCTGTGTATGACTATAAGGATACTCGTTCTCTATATTGCTTTACTCCTGCCACCCTTATTGAACCTACATCCTGTTAAGCCAATTGAAAGTTTGATTGAAAAGAGAAAAAATATGACAGCATTTGGACTATAACAGATGTCTATTTTGTGGCTTATGACTTCTAAGTTAGAAAATGGAGCTTGTGTTTCACAGCTTGTTTTAATACAGATTAGATTGTTTCCCCTAACACACCATTGTGATTTTTCCTTTCTTTTTCCAAAATTATCTTTATGGCTTTCATTTCTATTAGATAAATCACAGTTTCATCTATCAGAAGAACTAAATTAGCTCTGAAATACTTTCAGATACATAATACAAAGGATGCATGTAATAGTACAGACCTGACTTAAAAGAAACAGTGTTCCAGTGAGTTGAAAATTTCTGCATATTCTAGGAGCTGAGTTAGTACTGGGCTCTACTTTGTTCATATGGTTTCTGTTAAACTGCACATCATATTTGTAATGCTTATGTTTGATGTTTACACACTGAAATTGTTTTGAAGAATGCATTCTTACAGGATCACTGTTTCCAAAGAAGGAGATTCTGATGCAGTTATGTGTAGAAGATGCAGCTGGATTAGATGATTATCATAGGTCCCTTCCAACAGAATCTTCTTTTCTACTGTACTCTAGTCTAGTTTTCCTACCTTCCTTCCTGAAGTAAAATTATCTTGATTGGTGATTAACCTGAGTGACTGTAAAAGTAAATACTAGGAGTAAGGAATTTTGTTCACATTTTGATAATACCTCATGTGATACTATTTGATACTTATTTGGTAATAATTCAATATAGTGGAATTCATTCCAGTGGTTATAGGATTGGGACCAGTTCATAAATGTGCAGTCTAATTCTCTAACATTAATCCTTTGCCTGTACATTCACAGTCACTAGCAGAAATAATCTGGATGTAGTTTGTCCAGTTGGCCTCATCTCATTACCAGTCATAAAGCTAGGAGTTCTCTGCTCAGCTCATTTGATAGAACTTGGTGCTGAATGTTTAATGTACAGCTAAACTGTATTATTAACAAATGACTAGCTATACATGTTAGAATGGAAAGACTTACCCATATTCTGTGCCAGTCTAGCCTGCTGTTTTGGTTACAAGAGTATATGCCTCATTACCTCTGCTCATTTACCTTTAATTTTTCTGTGTGCTGATGAAACATGTAAAGGCCGTTGATGAGTGACTCCCACAGACTGTATGGAGTGTGGCCAGTCAGGTAGGGCACACGCTCGTATTTGGTGCACATGTTTGATTTCATAACTGTCTGCCAGGATTTCTGGGCTGCAGTCACAGCAAAGGAGAAAAGAGTAGGAAGAGATTTAGATAAGTGCATTCCTGCTTGTATCAGGTCAGTGGATCAGTTTTACTTTATTGTCCACTGAGGTGAGAGGTGGCTGACCCCAATCAGAGTGACTCAGCCCTACAGCACTCTGCCCACACTGCTCCTCCTGAAATCCTGCTGAACCTTGTTAACTTTTGCTGTCTCCATCAGATCCTTTAGTACTGGTAGTGAAGCTGCCAGTATCATCAAGTGTCATTTTTTGAGTCTCCTTTCTGCAAACAGCCAGTGACTAGCAAGATTTTGCATCTCTATATGTTGTGATGTAAAGGACCTTCTAACTACCAGAAAATATGGACATCTAGTGACTGCTAAAATAAACAAGCAGCTGTGGTCAGCTCTGTACAGAGCCTTTGTAAAGCAAAGAGTTACCTGTGCTATTTTTAAGTGGTGGCAAAATATTTTATGGAAAAGGCAGATATATGAGTCTGTTTTAATGGTTAGCAAATATCTGGCTAGTTTTAACCTTGCTGAAATGGCAAGTAACTGGAGTTGTGTGGTTGCTTTTGTGATCTTTCATTGTGACTTCTGGTAAATTTTAATGGTTAAAAAGATAAAAATCAATGTTTAAGCAGAATTTACTATGTAAAGTGTAGAAAAGTACAGGCATTTTCAATGAGGATCCTCTTACTCTTTAAATTGTCCATTCTCAGCCCCGAGTCCTTCACAGCAGAGTTCAGCACTCCAGGGAAAGACAGAAGCAGATTATGTATGCGAAAAATACATGGTCATAGAATATCATGTGTTGGAAGGGACCAGAAAGGATCACTGAGTCCAACTCCTGGCCCTGAACAGGAGAATCTGAAGAATCATACCATGTGTGTGAAAGCACTGCCCAAATGCTTCTTGGACTCTATCAGGCTTGTGCTGTGACCACTTCCCTGGGGAGCGTGTTCCAGTGCCCTACCACCCTCTGCCTTAAGATGTTTGTGCATGTTTCTTAAGGTGATAAGTTCCATTTTAAAAAATAGTCTAAGAATATACTTAGAATGCTAATTTCGGAGCATTGGAGTCAGGGGAGGCAGATTAAGTCCTAAGCAGAGTGTGCCCTACCTGTGTGCATCTCTTCTGCTGTTCCAATTTATTTTGTTGCCTGTAGGGCAGGTGCAGGACTGAGTATTTATAAAATGGAAAAGCTTGACCTAAAAACAATGTAGTTGTTAAAATGTTGTCCATGCAGAAAAAGTTCAGAAACTTCGTTCTGGAAGAATGATGAATAAAAGTCAGTTTGCAGAGGGAGAACTGAGCTTTGCCTGCTTTGTTTAATCACCTAATATACGAGTAAATTAAGGTCTTCCCTTTAAATTTTGTGTACATCAGTTGGACAATATCTCCCATCTTCAGGCTGACACTTGTATTATATGTACATGATAAACAATAACATCACTTCAGATTTAAGTGTTGAGAATCAGAGAGTACTAAGCTCTGAACTGCTGTGTGTAAAGAGATAAAAAATATATGAGCTGAATAGGTCAGTTATGTCTTTTTAGGCTCTGAGGAGTTAGGAAGTGGAAGCTACGGGCATCGGTACATCACAGACACAGTGACTGGTGATGGTGATGGATTTGATGTTGATGATTCAGACTACGACATTTATATAGAAGAGGTAAATTTCAATATTTCATTTTGGCATTTCCGTTTTCTTTATAGTCTTGTTATTTTAAAATGCCCAGTCCTGTCATGAAATTTAATATCTGATACTATATGCTCAGATATAGTAATGTGGGTGCTTCATTTTCTTCATTGAGGGTGAGTTCATTGCCTCTGATCTCTGTCTTGAAAGGTATTTATTTCATTTCCCCATAGGATTTTATGTTTTGCTGAATTGGTGTTTCTTTATTTCCTTTCAGCTCAGACCACTTCCTGCTATTAAAGGAGGCAACAGAAAATTTCTGGTTGAAACCAAGGTCACACCAGGGTCTAGTTCCAGGCTCCTGTCCCGGGTCCTTACAACCACTTCTGAACCCACTACTTCCACTCCCACCACCACACGACCTTCAACCACAGCGAGGGCGACCACTGCTTGGGCAGTGAGGAGGGGCAGCATGTCCTCTGCTGCACGTCTCTTTGACCTGTCCTGCGACGAGGCCGTCTGCTCTGCCGACAGTTTTTGCATCAATGACTATGACCGGGGTGGCTCACGCTGTCACTGCAACCTGGGGAAGGGAGGAGACACATGTGCAGAGGGTAAGTTTCTGTGTGCCTGCTGCTGCTGGCTTCTCTTTGTCCAGGACAAAGAGCAGCTTTCCAATGAACTAGCAAAAGTGTACTTCGGAAATAGCCAGCTGGGACTAACGGATCCATAAGGATAGCAGCAACTTCCACATACCAGTTCAGACATTATCCCCTTTGCTTCTTTATCTTCAGTTAAATGGAAAAAAGTTATTCTTTAATAAAGCTGAATGCAGAACCTATGTAAAGTTACACAGGAGAGGTTAATCTTTCTTCCCTCACCTAAGAGTTAGGGTGTGATGGAGCCAGGTATGGGTGTCACAGGGTCCATGGTGGCATCCACAGCTTCCAGAAGAGACATTGAACCCTCCTTTGACACTTAGCTTTTGTCACCAGCTTGAGGCCTGAACTACCTCCATTTCCGGTGTGGTCCATTGGTTGGTGCTGGCCCTGCAGCAGGGATGTGAGACAGAGCTTCTGTTGTAAAAATACCACCAGAGTAGGCTTTCCCTGTGGTCTGCAGGGCAGAAGTACTGAGTGGTAACCCCAGCACTTGTGTAAGGCAGGCTAGGGCAAGGGAGGAACAAAACACTGCTCCCAGTTCAGAAAGACCAGACCTGCAGCCTGGGTCAAAGGGAGCAGGTCCAGATCAGGACTTGCCTCTCATTCTCTTGCCTCTTTTCAAGGCAACTGAGCCAGAGAAAGAGCTTGCTGAGCTGAAGGAGGTTGTCCTGCTTCTTCTTTCCTCACTGCCTTCCTGGTCTCTCCCTCTGGAGACCTAAACTCACCTTTTAGTGGGGTTAACTCTGAGCAGATCACCTGATGGGCCAGTCCAGCTCCCTCACCACACCATAAGCAGGTCACTTTTCTCCTCCTCGAAGTAATTGTGGTTTGGCAGCCAAAGGGTCAGATGAATGCCAGACCTCATGCAAAGAAACCATCCTGTTGGTTGTAGTGGTGCTATCCTTCCAGCCCAGGAAGAGTTGATCTGTCCATCCCTCTGATCTGCCAAGACATAGCAGAGAGTCAGACACGTGTCTTCTACAGGGTGATGTTAGACCTCCATGATGCACAGTGTCATGCATCAGGGATACAGACCCTGAGGGTGTTTTATCTTCTTCAAACTAGAGTGCTGGAACAAAGAGATCTCATTCTGAAAACAATCTGTTGTGACTCAGCGACATGGAACAGCTGCAGATGTGATTTTAGACCTTGATGAAGTATGAAGAGTTGAGGATTTATTTGAACTGACACAGCTGTATACAACTCCTAGAGCGGGTTTGTTAACACTAGTCCAAACACACCATTTTTCACAGGGGAATGTGTTTTTCCTTAGTAAGTGGTAGCACCATGTGCCAATATTCCTTTGTACTGAATTTCTTCTCAGCAGCCAGTATTGTTAAATAGTGTATTAATCTGAATGGAAACAGACTCTTCTTCACAATCAACATCTGCATGGCACTTTGGTCCACTCAGTTCTGCTTGTGATCAGAGCATCAGTTAATTGCTCTCTGCTGAGGTTGCATTCAGGTTTGTAGCACTGGTCCTCTTCACCTAAGCCTAAAGTGTGTGCTTTGCAAACAAAAAAGCTGAAAGAACTGTATCCAATTTTGAATATGCAAGAAAAACACACAGTATTCGTATAGCTAAGAGGAATCAGACTCCTGTGTAGATGTAAATCCACTGCAGCAATAAGAATTCAGGCCTGAAACTGTGTCCTCAGTGCTTCTTAGGAAAATTAGCTGCAAAGGCAGCAATGATTTTCATTTTCTGTCAGGGTCAGGGTCTGGCGTAAAACAACTAAGGATGAGGTTTGATAATGCCAGGTGACAAGAGCAATGAGAAGAGCCACTGTTGCAACCATGGACGGAGAGATGCATGTAGGGACTCTCTTCTCCCCATCACTCCCTTCAGCTTCTGCCCTGCGCTGAGTTGAGGGAAGTGCTGGAAGCTTCTGGGCTGTTATGAGACATCCAGTGATTCTCCAGATGCTAAATGCAGCATCTATGGAGCAGCAGTGACTAATGCAGCCCAGAGTCTGGCTGTATTTCCGGCATATGTTTTTGTAATCCTGCAAAACAGAAAATTACTTTGTTCTCTCTTTGTTAAATGAATTCTTAAAAGAAGATAAATATAAAATTGATGGGTTCTGTCTTCTGTAACAGAAGGATGAAAATCTGGAGAAGTTTCCTCTGAAGTCTGTGATTAAACTGTTGAGCAGTATTTGGCCCTCAATATTTTGTTTCTTTCCAAGTTCACCAGGTCCTTGGGAATAAAGGAATTAGTTGTGAAAAGTGGTGGGAGGACAAGGCAATAGGTTAACTGATTGTTGACTGCTGCTGACTAATTGTTGTCTCTGGAGGACTTTTTCTTATATTTCCACCTGATGTTATATAGTACTAAATGTGTGCATCGATTTTTATATGGCAGAAACCTGCTAAATAACATGCTTCCCTCTTTGATTTTCAGACATTAAGATCCAGTATCCTCAGTTCTCTGGCTACTCATATATCACCTTTGAACCACTGAAAAAATCCTACCAGACATTTCAAATTACTGTTGAGTTCAGGGTAAGTTTGAGCAATTCCAAGCTCACATAGGAGTTTTAAATTTTATTTACTTATTCTGATGCAGTGGGCAATAGAAGAATAACAGCTTCAGTATACCTTGGCATGAAGTTTTGATGAACCTGTACATAACCTTCATCTGTAAAGATCTGGCTTAACCCTCAGTGAATGTAAATGAAGTTTGTAAGCAGCTGAAATGTTTGCATCCATTATTGGTAGGCACTGCATGGGGCAATCCCTAGGATTAGTAATGCTGGTATTGTGGATTAGCAGTAGTATACATTGGCAAGGTTATAGTCACGTGAGTCAGGCTGAAGTACACATGGAATTTTTGTGAATTAGGATTTGGAAGTGACATGCAGCGTCTTTGCTTATAAGAAATCGTGATCCTGTCATTCTAAGCAAAACACTGCATCCTATATTCAGAGTTCCTCTCCTACCATGCAGGATTTTAGTGGACATTATTTTCCAACTCTGAAGTTTGGAACACTGGCTACTAATATATTCAGAATACTTTACTATTTAAAATAGAGGTCTGAAGTCCCACGGTGGCTTGGGTTAATGCTGTCTCTTAATTAGGGACAGAACTGGTAGGGCTTCCTGTAAGGAAGAGTGGCTGAGCTCTTGAATGCACTCCTAGTCCCCAGTAAAGCACACTCACCAGACTTCACAGCCTGAGTATGAGACTGTCACTAGAGAAGCAGCAGTCTGTTGCTTCATGTGGTGATCCAACACTCCTCTGGCAATTTGTCACTTTGAAATGCAGGATGGCTGCAAAAAGCCACTGTGTCAGCTGTTACGCACATATGGAGAAATGCTGACAGCACAGGTTGTTCGTCTTGAAGAGTGTCAGACTCATGGAACATGTGAAGTAGGGTGTATGTATTCATGTGCAGTAAGTCTAATGTGTCTACACTTAACAGGCTTGCTAGGACTTTCTTGCTAGACTTCGTGCTCAGAAGTCTCACATGGAACATGACTGTCAGTCTTTAGTACTTTCAGGCCTTTCTTCACATCTGATAGTATCATACTGTAAGTAAATGGTCTTAAACAACTTAACCATTAAGGCAATTATTTTCTAGGTTCTTCAAATTGAGGGTTCAAAATTGTTCAACCAATTTCTGATTCTGCAAGTTAAAAAACTATCTAAAAAATGCTGACTCCTTCTGGAGAAAAGTTCCCCACTGCTGCTTGCTTTTATCTGTTACTGTGAGTCTTAGACTTTGGTTTTTCATGTTGATACAATGATTGCAGGCTGAATCAGAAGATGGTTTGCTACTATACTGTGGAGAAAATGAACATGGACGGGGTGATTTTATGTCACTGGCAATCATCCGACGTAACCTTCAGTTCAGGTAAAACTTCCATCCTAAATCTGGTGTAAAGAGAAGGAGTCATTGCTGCCTCCTGGGATTGCTGTATGTGATGAGTGTCTGTAGGTCTGACTTCTGCCTCATGCAGTGCACAAAATAGACAATATAATTCAGTTTAAGAGTTCTTTAATACTTTTTTCTCTCATCCTTCCTTAGCGTGTGAACTTGTGCCCTGTTGAACTCTTTTATTCAGACCTCAGTGTAAAGGCAAAATGATCAGTTTTCTTCAAGACATTAGTCTGAGGCTCTTTGCCAGGTTTTCAGAAGTCCCAGTGAGCCACTGTATTTGCTAATTTGATGGTATATCAAGTGGTGCATGGTCAATGTTTTTGCTTCACAGCGAAAGACTTGCCAATAATGTAGCAAAATAAAGGATTTAATGGCAGCAAGGGGCAGGAACTCATCTTATATCCCTAGTTTAGATAATAGTTGTGGGGTTTTTTTAATGAATTAGGAGTGGGTTTCTTGCAGTCCGCTAGATATGAAGCATGTGAAAGACTATCTCCAGGATCTCCCTGCTTGGGAGGGTGAGTCCTTTGCTAGTGGGGAATAACAAAGTGGGTCATGTGCCTCAGTAATGTGATTGTTCACCTGCACTGCATGGCAAAATGGCACATTTTGTGCCCATTCAGCTCCACAGACACTCTCCTGGAGGTCGTCTTGTTTCAAATACACTAGCAGAGTTATTAATGAAGCACTGCCTTTCATCAGGGAGCTAGAAAAATTCCCAGGAAAAATTAACTGTGCTAGCAGGAACTCAGATTGTAATACCCTCCATCTTGAAACAGTTTCAGCTGTTGACCGGCTTTGCAATACACTTGGTATGGCCAGAGAATGCAGAATCTTCTCCACAGTAGAAAGATAGATGATGAAGTTTGAAACTTAGAACAGATCACGTGTAGACTTGCTGTGTAATTTTCCTGTGCTAATAGGCAGTGTAGAACAGATAGCTTCCCAAGTGCAGAAGGTATATTTGGAATCTAAAAACTTTTGGTTATTTGATTAATGTAAGGTTGTCACCTTGCCCTCTCTGTCTCCTCTCCCAGGTTCAACTGTGGCACTGGAGTTGGAGTCATAACGAGTGAAAACAAAATCAAATTGGGGAACTGGCACAGTGTCACGTTGTTCAGAGATGGGGTGAATGGCTGGCTCAGGATGGACAACAATGCTCCTGTGACAGGAAAATCTCAGGTTGGTAACCCTGCCCCTGCAGCTTGACCTTGGACTCTCTCAAAATTATGATGACAATTTTTTTCTTCCCACCAGAAGCCTGATCAGATTGAAAAGGTACATTTTTACTTACCAGTGTTGGGACATTTAGTGAACTAGGATAATCTACAGATTGCTCTTCCAAATATGTAGTCTAGAAATCAGAGATAAGTATTTCAGGGCTGAATCCCATCACAGTTTCCCTGTTGTCCTCCACGCTCACTCTGCCACCTGTCTGCTCCTCTTTGCTGGCCTCAGATACAGGCTGCTGTTAGAAGTTTACCAGATTGTTCAGCTGCTGTCCCTGATTTCTCTCTTTTTTAAGCTTCAGAGAACTGCTGTGCTTCCTCA
Organism: Sclerurus mexicanus; assembly: GCA_013396755.1. Classification (NCBI taxonomy): domain Eukaryota; kingdom Metazoa; phylum Chordata; class Aves; order Passeriformes; family Furnariidae; genus Sclerurus; species Sclerurus mexicanus. The sequence goes on from VWZF01004974.1 coordinate 163,259, forward strand.
GGCATAAAAATTTGATGCATATGTGCACGGGAGCATATATATTTGTGTATAATATGCATATAGCCACACAAGGTTTGTATATAAAAGTGTAATCAGATGCGTATCCTTGACATAGATTTAAGCACAGTAATGGAAATAGGCATTCTATCCTGACATATGTTAGCAGCAGCAAGTTCATACAAGGCTAACAGAATAAAATATAATAGAGGAAGATTCCTTGACTCAGTCATCTGTTGCCAGGCCAGAAAACAGAAATGAAATTAAAGCACTGAAGAAAAGGCGGTTTCAAATAGTTTCAGATGCCTTTCTTCTTTGCTTTGATGACCACTATTAGCATGCCATTCCTAGCCCTGAAAAAAAGCAGCTTCAGACATTTTACTACTTTACACTTTCATGTGCAGGCACTGAAGGGAAAAAAATTGCAGCACATTGAGTTCTCATCAGCTGGAAATGACAGAGAAAAGAATTTCCATGTCTGTTGTGTTGCTCTCTGTTCCCAATGCTATGAGGCCACACAAAGGGCAAATGTGAATCAGGAGAGCTGTGTGGAATTTCTGCAGTGCATTGTACAAGTGAACACTTCCAGATTGAATAACCCCAGTTTATTTAGCCAGGGAAATGTAAGGTCTAGTGATAAAATTTATTGTGATAAACACGGGGCAGGGTTGAAAAATCCAGAAAGCTTTTGGACTAAAGGCCAGTGCTGTCACAAACACACATTGGTAAAAACTGACCCTGAATAACTGGGAATATTGAGTTTTTTCTTCTGAAATTCAGTGAAGTTTTGAAAGAACCACTGGGGAGGAGGCAAAAGACTTACCTTGATCAGTTTGTGGAAGGAATTGTGACTCCATTGCCCACAACAGCACAGAGTTTGATTCAATGGTCCAAAAAGATTCTGTTGGGTTTTGACATTTTTTGTTCTTTCCTGTGCACTGTATCAGTACTAGTAAACTTGTATATGTACATTTCTATAGGCTTGTAAATGCCAAAAAAAAAAAAAAAGGGGGACAGGGGGTTTACTACTGGCAAAGTGAGCGGAACCCCCCCGAAGTGGTAATTTTTTTTACTTTTTTTTTTTTCCCTTTTTTTTTTTTTTTGTCATTCATTATTATTCAATGCTAAACACCAGTTTCTGTCCAAAAGGCAGTATCACGTTAGTCTCTGTTCCTCAGGGCTTAGCATTTAGAAGACAAATAATTTGGGCAAAAGCAAAGAAAGAAATTGCAGCAAAAGACATACTACAATCTCTCCTCAAAACATAGTGATTTTTAAGTTTTTTATTGTGCTTGTATTATCATGAGAGATGCAGGTGAAAAAAGTTAATTTAAAATGGTAGACTGATTTGAGGAGTGACTAATGGAAAGGAATTTCCAATGAGCAGCCAATGACACAATTCTTCGTGGAAGAAAAAAATGGGTTGTAGCCACTGTGGCTTAATAAGTTATCCTGTGTTATGTCTGTTGTACAGCATGTTGTGCTCTGTTTTCTCTTCAGGGCCAATACACTAAAATTACGTTCCAGACTCCCTTCTATGTTGGCGGTGCTCCCAGTGTGTACTGGCTGGTCAGGGCCACAGGCACCAACCGTGGGTTTCAGGGCTGCGTCCAGTCACTCAGTATCAATGGAAAGATAATTGATATGAGACCCTGGCCATTAGGGAAAGCTCTCAGTGGCGCTGATGTCGGTAAGTGTAATGGCGTGGGGGTCTCTACTCAGTGATTAACCAGAGGTTACTTTTTAGCCTGCTGAAACAAATGGAGCAATGATCCAGGTTTGAGTGATGTAAGGCTTGGTCTCTGTTTTTGGCCAATTTTTCTCCATGCACATTGCTTTTACTGGGTCTGTGGTAGGATGGTTTACCACACTGCACAAGTAAACCTCTTGTGGACATGGATACTGTGCATAATAAATAGGAAAACCACTTCTCTTGAGCAAACGGTAAGCTCCAACCTGCCAGTATTATGTCTGCCCCAGTATTTCTGCCAGCATCTCTCAGGATGCCTCTTTATGCTCCTGACTGACACAGTCATGTCATCAGAAATCAATAGTGTGTATGCTGAATTTGTATTTGAAACAATATGGACCCAACAAAATGTGTTTTGCCTAAAGGTATCATTACACTTGCCCAAAGCAGTCCATGGATATCTCAGACCCACAGCAGTGCAGTGGCTGTTACAGGGGGCTTTTCCCCATTAAACTCCATCACTGCTTTCCTGTCTACCGTCCATTGTTTTGCTTTCCAGAGTCATGGTATGATTTGAAAATAGCTTGGAATAAATACTTTCAGCAGCTGTGTGCAGTGGTATTATAGCATTATCTCCCCTTTATAGATTAAAAGATGGAGAACTAGGGACGCTAATTGACTAGTCCTGTCTTACTTACTCCTCTGTTTCATCTGTGTAATGAGAACTTGACAACAAAATCTCTGCTTTAATGATGTCCCAGTCTAAACAGTTTAAGAGTAAACCCAAGTCAGAAAGCAAGTGATAAAGGCAAAAAATAGATCCCATATCACTGAACTCTCTGTGAGATGCTTCAACCACAAAGTCATCTTTCTTCTCCTCTATAGCTGTGCATTTGGCATCTCAGGAAGGAAGCTATTAATGAGAAACTTTCTAACAATTGCTCTGTATTCTTTAGACACCATGACCAAACTTCTGTGCAATATAGGGGGAGAACAGAGTGGCCCCAGAAACATTACTGAAAAGAGTAAGACTTGAAAGCAGAGTGTAATTTCACAATAGAGTGAAAATCTATGAAATTGAAACAGATGAAAGCGCTGCTGAAGTTCCCTGAACCCTAATCTCTATTGCCTTTTGGGCTGCAACTAGCTTCATTCCTATCCATGAATGCTCCACGTACTACTGCATTAGCAGTCAACATCAATGAAAATAAATGCTGTGTTCTACCATGTGTGACTTGAAACTGAGTGATAAAGCCTTACTGGCCTTATGTGACTGCACACATTTATATGAAACTGTACCAGAAGAGATTTGCAAACAATAGGTCATATAAGTTAAACATAAAAAAATTGCAAGTAAACTCTACTGGGGTTTAGGGATGACTTTTACTAGTCTTTGTTTTGTTGTTGTTGTTGTTGGTTTTGGTTTGTTGTTTTTTGGGGTTTTTTTATGTTGCCACAGTGTATAAATCAGGGGTGCTGTGGTACATGGACCATAGAATTGCGGGTGGAGAGAAGAGGGGTCCATCCTGTCCGTGTAACATCTCTGCTGGCTACAGCAGAGGTGCCACTGGACTATGAGCTGAGGGGCTGGCAGCAGAGGCAGCGCTTGTGGTTCAGGGCAGGCGTGGCCAGACCCTGGAATCCTGCTGCGGCTTCCCTCCTATTTCATCTGCCATTGCAGTCAAACATATGCAGCCATCAGACTTGTGATTTGCCTCTTTAGTGTAGTCACCTGTGCTGTCCCAAAGGCTGTGGTGGTAAGTCACTGAGACACTGGGAGAGCAGCTTGTCCTTAAATACCAAGACTGCTCCAGTTCAACCTGTTTCTCAAACCAGTGATCCTGTGACTTGTTCTGTTACTGTTATCTTCCTTGTCCTTTCTGTTTAGCATAGACTTTGTTTAACTTTGCTCTATTGGAATATACTGCCAACATAGATTAACAGTGCAGCAGATGCAGCAAAGATCAGCATTGTCTTAGTTTTCTGTTTGTCTTCACCCTTGCTATACTGAGATCCTTGTTTACACACATTAGCTCTGCTTCTGTGTCTGTAAAATAGGGCTAATCCTAATCACTTCTGTCAGTGTCACAATAATTGATGAATTTGTGAGAGATCTGAGACAAGATAGGCATCCTGCTTTGGTTCACTTGTGGCCATTTCAGTGCAGACCAGAAGGGAGAAACATAGGTCAGTGAGCACTGTGAGCACCGTTGCTCCCATGGCTGGGCATGTGGCAGACATAATTGTCCCCTTCCATAGAGTAGGAACATTTTTTTTTCCCTTTTTTTTTTTTCCCCTCTCAGTGAGAAAAAGTTATTTTCCACTTCCAACAGCAGAGTGATCAGGATGAACCAGCACATCAGCCACTACATCTGCACACCTGTCTGTGGTTTTGTTTCTGGCTATGGGATGGGAATTTGAACTGTAAAGCTGAGGCTGTACTAACACCAGTGCCTTATTGAAGATGCATAGAGTCCTGGTCTGAAAACCTTACAATAAGAATGTTGTATTAAAAAAAACCAAACAAAACCAAACCCCCAAAATAACCCCCCCAAAATTGCAATACTTTTGCAAGACTTCTCTCAGTTATCTCAGATAACAAAACTGTTCCCCCATGTCTGTTGTCAGAGCAGCTTCATGAAACCTTTGTCATCTCAGAGGTGATACTTCAACATGCCTCAAAATAAATGTGTAATCCTTAGTTTGCCCCTCTGAATGGTGTGCTTACACTGGTACACCACAAAAGTCTTTACCTGGGTTTTCTCACTATATATGATCAGTTCATTACTATTGACAAGGAAAGAGTTATTTGGTCAGAAACTAAAATAAAGGAGGAAGTAAACAAAATCAACAAAAACTTCAGTCAGATGTACATTTGACCATTGTATAATCTGATTCTACAGATACCAGTTTTAAGAAGAAAATTAGTAAATCATTTGTTCTACAAGAACTTCAGCTTAATTCAAGCAAGAAGAAATAATCTCCATGTTATTTTAGTTGATGTGCCAGCATAGTAGAAATGCTTCTTAAAAAGGCCATATGCTGATGATATGGATCCCGTTTAGTGCAGACAAGAGGGCTGCCAACCTCATTTTGACTAATAAGATTAGTTGATGATGATTAACACCTTCCATGCTCAGCATGGCATGAATTCACAGTGAACAAAGAAGCACTTAAGATAATTGAAATTAAACAAGTCAGAGTGCTTGTAAGCAATCTAGAGAAATTTTTGTTTTGTGAGAAAATAGATAGGAAGAAGAGCAGAAGATGAGTAATCCAGGCAGTGATTGAAAACTACATTTCTCATGGTTTGTTAGTAAGGGCTGCCTTGTGCTATTTTTAAGGTATTTTGTTGGTCTGGTATTAAAAAAAATGTGCTAAAAATCAAGTTTTCTTGTCTTAATTGCATATCAATTGATAAATTCGGAAAGAATCTGGGCAGGAGATCAAACTGCGTTAGTTAGTAGCAATGATCAAGAGTTGAATAAATCTTTCTTTGACAAACACCTCTGATAAGTTGATGTTCTGACTCCGTATTAGGTGAGTGCAGCAGTGGCATCTGTGATGAGGCAGCCTGCATCAACAGTGGTACCTGTACTGCAAGCAAGGCAGACTCATACATTTGCCTTTGCCCTCTGGGATTTAAAGGTCATCATTGTGAAGAACGTAAGTGGATGCTGGGATAGTTCCATTTCTTTGTGTGTGTTATTTAGTGTTTGATGTGTTTTCCACATAGAGATGTCTTCTGCTGTTACACTGACAGAAGAGAGCACTTGTTACTTCATCTTCTTCAAGTCACATACTGGAACCCTTGCCTCACCACTTTGGAGCTACATCCAGCTCCCACATAATCAGCAATTCTCAAACCTCTTTGCTTATTTGACCGAGCTGTAATTAAGCATCTCAGACTTACTTTTGAGAAGTTAAAATAATCTAGCACTCCACAGCTGCACATTAATTTTAAAAAATACCTACTTTCCTCCTAAAACTAGTATCAGTTGTATATTCTGAAATGTAAAGAACACAATAGCAATTTCCTGCTAAAATCAGAGAGATACAAATGGTGAAATACAGGCAGCATTATTTTCTATGCTGTAGAACTTTTCATGCCACCACCCACTGTGTGCTTGCTGCTTTGAAAAACACTGGTGAATCACTAAAGAAAAGGAACAATATAGTACTGATACATCCCTGGAAAAGGAATGAATTAAGCAGTGTTGGCTAGGATGAAAAAATATTTTTAATTTTGATGACAAAATTTTCAGGTTGTTTTGCTAAACATTAGCTTTAAGTACTTAACAAACGGAACTGACACTGGTTGGTAGGGGTCAGTCCTTTATATTTGAGCCTCAAGTGACCTGCTTGTGATTTCTGGATTTCCAGCACTCACCTTGGCCATACCTCAGTTCAACGAGTCCTTAAGATCATTTGCTAGCACACCTTGGCCCTTGGAACCACAGAATTACCTTTCCTTCATGGAGTTTGAGCTGACTTTTCGTCCAGATTTAGAGACTGGTGTCCTTTTGTACAGCTACGACATAGACAGCAAGGACTTCCTCTCCATTAACTTGGTGGCTGGTTACGTGGAGTTCAGGTTCGACTGTGGCTCAGGAACAGCTGTTATCAGGTAAAGGTGTTGCTTGTGTTTCCTTTCCTACAGTGCCATTGTGCCAATCCAAGAGAAAAGTGGGCTGGAAAGTGTAACAGCCTATTGTTGAGGTGTGCAAACCCATTGGTGTCTAGTACCTACTTCTACGGAAGCACAGAAGCACTAACACTGTATTCAAGGGGACGGATTTTCTTCCTACATCCATTTATGTTTCAAAGGTTTATGGGCAGTGCCACCATCTTGCTGTAGATGTTACTTTTTTGTCCATATGGTATTGTGGAAATTCCCTTCTTGCCCCCATGACATTGCACCATAGCTGATTAGGGGATCTGTAAGTGTTTTGTGCATGTATTTTCTAGCCATGGGTTTTCACAATATTGGCACTTTTGTGAGCATCCTCCTCCCTGGTTTCTGGTTCCAGGCAGTAAATACCAGAGTGAAGGTGACACAAGAAGTTGTACCTCCAGGTCTCCCCACTTCCTCATAGTGCAGATTTCTGGGGAACCTGAAGCTAGGATCCAATTTATATAAAGTAAGCTGTCTAAAAGATGACTAGTCACCCAGGTTCACAGATTAAGAAAGACCTTCTGAGAATGATTCATTGCATTCTAAAATTAATGTCAAGGACAGAAACAATGAAATGCCTCAAAAAGGGCTGCTCTCTAACTCTGTGTAACTGAGTGTCCAGTCTCCAGGCAGCTGTTCCTAGGCTTTATGAAAAGGCAATGGGCTGAACAGAGGCACTCAGTGTCTTGGATGTGGTCCAGGAGGCTGCCAGTTTGACCAGGCTGACCTGATATTTAGATATAATCTATATAAAATTTATGCAAAATATGTACACTGCTTGCAAGTCCTGCATACTAATGATGGTTGTCAATGGACATCAGGAATTATGACTATACTGCGATTAGGAGAAACATACTGATTTTACACTGAATGACTACTCAAGCAAACAAACCCATTCAGATGACAAAATGAGAGATGAAATTTCAAGGGAGCAAATGCAAAATAATGCAGAAGCTTAACAATGCACAGCTGTGGAAAAACAGATAGTGTTGTCAGACAGATCCTAGAGTCATCATGGATGGTTCTGTGAAAGCAACAGCTAACTGCTCAGAGGCAAATACAGAAATATAAGTACAATGCAGAGAATTACTAGGAATGGAATAAGGAACAATGCCTCTGCTAAAACCCACAATGCACCCTGTCTTGAAAACTTGCTGCTATTTTGATCATTTGATTTCAGAAGAAATTAACAAAATTTAAAAAGAAGAGTAGTGTTAATATCTAGGGGTGGGAATGAAGCAGCTTCTACAAATACAGCAGGACCTTTCAACCTGAAAAAGAACAGTGGAAGTATAATAAAAGTTTTTAAATTGTGAGTGACATAGAGATGAATCATTATTCTGTATTTTATTCCCAATATTTAAGAATTAGCAGGATCTTTGTTGGTTTCTTTGGGTTTTTGTTTTGTTTTGGGTTTTTTTGAGACAGCACATAAGTAAGTTGTGGAAACTAATTGTCACAGCATGTTACAGATGCCAGAACTATAAATAGGTTGAAAAAAAATTAGACAAACTTGAAGAAAGCTCCATTGACGGAGATCAAACACAACTGTACGGATGCAGCCTCTGACTCAGGAAATTGCTAAATGACAAGTTGCCAGAAGCCAGGAGGATATATCAAGGGAAAAATTCAAACTTACCCTGTTCTATTCTCTTGCTGAAAATTGGCAGAAGTAGCTAATTTTGGAGACCTTTGCTCCAACCCAGAATAGCTCTTCTTACAAGCCTTAAATCTTTACTCATTACAGTAATTTAGTTCCTGTTACTTGAAACTATAAGACATTAAAGTAGACATAGAGGTTTTTTTCCTCCAATAATATTGCAGCACTTCAAAACACCTTGCACTAAAGTTTAACTGAGTTGTAGGCTTGTAAAATGTGGCAAGAGCCACGGGCACATGCCTCAGAGTGGGAACTGCCCCTTTCTGCTGGAAGACCACATGAGCTACATGCATGGGGAAAAAAAATGTGGTGAAATAGCTGGGTAGTGGAGATTCGTGAGACCATCGGACTTTATTGAAAGTTGTCAGGTTGTCCCAATCACCTCCTTTCTCTAGATAACATGTGCAACTCCCACCCTGTCATCAGCTCTGTTGGTGATTAAATAAGATAAATAGTTTCCCTGTTTTCCATGTCTGCTTGTTCAATATCCACTTAAAAGTCTTCCTTCATCTTCATCATACTGCTTCATGCCTACCCTTTGTTTTTAATGGGATGTAGCTCTGGTCATCCTGACTACGTGTTCCGTAGGACTACCAGGCTGTTAGATATTGTAATCAGAACACAACTATCTTTATAATTAGGATGAGGCAAACTTATTTATGTATGTCAGCAGCAGCAGTAGGAAAGCTGATGCTGGTGAAGCTTGTGTTTTGCTTGATGTGTCCCAGGATGGAAGCAGCACAGTGTGCACAAGGGGCTCAACAGGGAGAAGGGATGCTGAGGGGATGGATGGGTGCTCCACCTGAACAATTTACTGAGATATCTCAGAAGAGAAATTGTTGTCCCCTGGGACTTCCCTTGGCCAGGCATTTGCAGGATCAGTATCTTCATGATTTGGTGTATTTTTTAAAGTTCAGTTTATGTGGGGAAATGTAACCTCACAGGACATGAAGAGCCAGGAGTGTTCAAATGCTGAAGAAAGCTTTGCCAGACTCATGCTGTTTCAAAAAGCCTGTGATTCCAAGAAATAGCATGCAGCTCTAAAGTGATGGCTCTGCAAGGTTTAATCATCCCTAATTGTAGTTAAATGTAACAGAGCAGGAGGGTTGGCATTATGATGGTCTAATCAGCAGAGATAATGTTTGTATGGCCACTTACTAGGTGGCCAAGCATATCTGATTCCTTTATATGTATACATTGACTTCATCAAGGTGATTAAATTCCATTAACCATTGATTCACCCAAGGTAGTTAAACTCTAAATGGTGCTACCTAAGAAGACAAAGTGACTGGAATTGCTTGATGATATTTTTTATGGAGCTTTTCTGAACTAAGTGTCATTCAGAAGTGGCAAGTAATACTGCCAGCATTGTCCAAATAGGTAAAAACAGGCTTTGAGAAAATTGGGAGGATCAAAATAGATACAAGGGACAGATTTCAAAACTCATCTTGATTGTTAAGGAAAAAAGCCCCAACAAATTGTTACTTTTACATTTTCAAAATTATATACCTTTTTGAATCAGCATTTCAATCACTATTGACTCTTTAAAAATCACCATTGCTCCTGGATGAAATGCTGCAAGATCTCTTTTAGACATAAAATGCTTTAACCAGTGTAGTAAAATGACATTTGAAAACAAGATACAAAGATCTGTAGAACTTGTAAAGTGGAATGTGGTTTTGCCCTTCACACAGACCGCTATTCATATCAGTGCTGAACTAGTAAAGATTGTAAGAACAGTTTAAAAATGCCTCCTTTGAGACTGGTGAATACTCTGCACAACTGGGGATTATTGTTTCTAGCCAAGATCTCATCACATTAGGATCACATTTTAGTTACTTCCCTTTAATGTACAGCATCCGGGCTGCACGTGTGTGTGTGTATAGATGTCATTGTAACAGGATGCATAAATAGAGCTGATAAGCCAACACAAAGTAGTTCTGTTTTAAAAGAGGATGAAGAATGTAGGACTAGATCAACCATTTAGTAGGAAGCTTTTAGTGAAAGGAGGATGTATAGCTGAGACAAAAATTTCCCTTATTATAAATGACTGAGCAGAAAAACTAGCTTAGAGGTAGCAAAAATGCATGCTGATGATAGAAACATTTAATTTATAAATAAAACTAGAGTGCTTGCTATTTGCTATAGAAACATGGTCTATGCTGATGGGGCTCAGAAAATTGTGACATTTTTATAAGGAAAGAATCAAAGTGGTTTATATTTATTTTTTAGTTAGAAAGTTATCCTAGAGGACTTGACTTTTTAATATCTCAGAATATCAGAAAGGCAAAGTGTTACATACTTGAAAGTTTTCTTCCCGTTAAAACAGGAGTGAAGAACCTGTCAGTCTGGGTCAGTGGCATGAGTTGCGAGTGTCTCGCACAGCAAAGAATGGTATCCTACAAGTGGACAAACAAAAGCCAGTGGAAGGGATGGCAGAGGTGAGCATATGACATGACTTGTCTTGAATGCAACTGTTAGACTGTAAAGTTATTGCATAGTGAACTATACAGTCTGCTTTCAAAGCTTTTACAAGCTTAAAAAAGTATACACGTTAGGGAAACATTTTCTTAAACCCAGTGTTGGAGATTTGTGCGTAAAATCTTCCCTCTTATGGCAGAGATCCTTGTAAAGGCAGCTGAAATCCAGCCATACCTGCTCTTGACATGTAACTGGACTCACATTTTTGTATCTGGTTCACACATCATCTTGAGGTTCTTTTCTTGGTACTTACTTGTTGTGGCTAAGTCTGTTGAGCAACACGTGCACTACAAAATGTGTCATCTGAAGAAGAATTATGCTGAAGAGTATGTGCCCAAAGTTCTTTCTTTACCTTTCTCTGAATATTGTCCTGGCAAGGGAGACCAAAAGACAATTATTCCTTTTTCTTCTTGCAAAGGTAATTTGTAGGGCAGAGTAAGGGCTGAAGTATTGAGACAGTTGATGACTTGCATCATGTTCTTCTCTCACCAAGAAATCATCAAGTCTGTAAATAAAGTGAAACTGTGCTTGTACGGAATGGGATATTCATTCTAAGCACTCAAATGCAAGTAGAGGGGTACTTTTTTATCTCAAGAACATGAGGCTAGAACTGCTTAGAAAATATCCTTTATTATTTCCTAGTGTGGACAGAAAACCAGAATTCAAATCCTGTTAGCATGTGGTGGTTTGACCCTCGATAAATGCCTGGTGCTCAGCAAAACTGTTTTAAGGCCTTTCTCCCCCTACACTTTTCGCCTTCCAGAGGAAGGGAAAAGAAAACTAACTAGGAATTTGCGACTAGAGATAACAACCGAAAGAGGAGCTTTGATTAATACCACGGGCAAAGCAGAACTTAGAATAATGCTTAAATTTATTACTAACAAACTAAAACTAAAAATAAGAAATAGAAACAGGTTAGAAAACACTTTTACACCACCACCCCTCGGTCTGTCCGTGCCCCCCTCCTTCCCCTGATGGTGTGGGGGTCGGGGAGTGGGAGGTTTACAGTCAGTTGTTGTTGGGTCAGCCATTCACAGATGTAAGTCCAAGACTTAAACAACAGTTCTGTCTCAGGGGCTTTCCTGTGGGCTGCAAAGGGGACAGCTCGCTTCACCACAGTCATCACCACAGTCACAGGGGAATTATAACTCTGAGTCCTTCCCTTGTGTTCCGTGGGGTCCCCGCCACGAGAAAGCGATCCTCTGCTCTCTCGTGGGTCATTCCATGGGGTGCAGTCTCTCATGAAAAAACTGGCTGTACCTGCTTAGGCGTGGGCTTCTCCCTCTGTGGGTCTCGGCCGCAAAACCTTGCAAGACTCCACTCTACCTCGGGGGCCTCCTGCTAAGCGTGGGCTTCTCCCTCCGTGGGTCTCGGTCGCAGATCTTTGCTGGACTCCGCTCCACCTTGGGGCCCTCTGCTAAGGATGGGCTTCTCCCTCCGTGGGTCTTGGTCGCAAATCTTTGCAGGGCACCACTCCACCTTGGGGGCCTCCTGCTAAGTGACAGCCTCTTTCATGCCTCCCCCTGCTCTGGCAGGGGGGTCTTTGCACCCCGATGGATTCCATGGGCTTCGAGGGGACAGCTCGTAATCACCATGGTCATCACCAACGTAGTCAGGGAAAAATAGTTTTAAGTCCTCTCCCTGATCCGTGGGGTCCCTCCCCCTCCTTCTCCTCTTCTCCTCCTGCACTGACCTTGATGTCTGCGTTGTGATGTTGTTAATCCATGGCTGCCCCTTTCTAACTGCGCAATAGCTTCTTCAATATGTTTTCACGCAGGGGCGTAACTTAATGGTTCAAAAGCAGGAAGTTTTCCTCGGAGCTGGCCCTCATTGGCTCTACTCTATAGGATGGAGGGAAACTTCCAGAGGCTTCCAACAGAAGCCAGTCTTCCTCTTAAAAAAAAAAAACCAAAAAAAAACCTAATCAGAGAAACCCATGACATAGCAGAAGAATCTACAGTGTTTTCAGCAAACTGGGAATCTTAGACTATTCTTGAAAAATTTAAATAAATTGAAATTCCACTTGTCTGTCAAGAAACATTCAATTGAAGCAGTCAAAACTTCTTAAGATAGATGGATTCAGATGAAAACTCCCATTTCTTTTCTCTAAAGTGCTTCAGTACAGCTGCAGGAGGAGGTTGGCTGGGAGCTACCAACAGAGAAATCACAGAAGCTTCTACAGGGCTGAAATTACACAGTTATCCTGTCATTAGCTTTTAAATGTTCAGTTCACTCCAAGACCCTAACTATTCCTATCAGGTATCCTGAGCACCTGCTTCTGGTAACTAGTGCAAACTCAGTGTTTCTTTCATTTAGCCCCATAACTTGCTATAGGTGATCTTTTTAGACATTGGAAGCATTACATGAATCTCTGTTGCATGAAGTTTGCTCCAGTTTTAGCTTTACGAGCCCCATTCTGGTTCTAGATTCGCATCAGTGTACCTTAAATCTTTGCAAATAAAAGCTAGATGTGCAGTCAGAAACACAGTGAGTTAGTCTCCTCTTTCTTTCTTTCTTCAGTATTGCCATCTTGAGATACATGATATTTTCAGCTACTTCTGATTAGGATAAAGCACAGTCAGTAGAGAGTGTCCTACAATGGCTTTCCTGAGGGAATTGTACTAAGAAATGTAATTAACAGAAGTAAGGAAACATTGAAGTACGCTATAGTATCTAATGTAGGGCTATAACAAGTAATGTAGGCTAATCTGAAGATACCAGCATGCTTCCAGCTGCTCTAATAAAATGTTATTCTATGTTTCTTTCAGGGGGCTTTTACACAGATTAAGTGCAGCTCTGAAATATTTATCGGTGGAGTTCCTAGTTATGATGATGTAAAGAAGAACTCTGGGATACTCAGACCCTTCAGTGGGAGCATCCAAAAGGTATGTGCCCAAACACACTGAGGGCATTTGTTTCTGTCCCATCTAGTGCACACTTTATGTGAAAACCTGCCCTTATATGACTGGCAACATTCAAAATAATCTAGTATTTCACCTCAGGAGCCCACCCAAAGTGCTTAAACAGTTGTTTCACAGTAAAAATTAATTTAAACCTTAATAGCCAGTAATTACTACCCCATCAGACTCTGCCTATCTCTGCACTGTACTAGTAAGTGAGCAAAGGCCATATGGGATCAAATCCAGAAGGATGCACAAAGCTATGTGAAGATTAGTGTTCTCAAACTGCCCTGTAGCATCATACATAAATCAGACGAATGGAAAAAATGCTCAAATACTTCAGTGTATGCACACTGAGACAGCTGAATGTCTCAGTGATGGGACAGTCATGAGTGAAAAAGAGAGAATCCTAGAAAAGACCTGAAAGATCCTCCATTCCAAACCCCCTGGGCTGGTCATGGGCGGAGACACCTCCCACTAGAGCAGGTTGCTGAGAGCCCCATTCAGCCTGGCCTTGAACACTTCCAAGGATGGGGTATCCACAACTTCTTTGAGCAACCTATGCCAGTGCCTCACTGCCCTTCCACTGATGAGTTTCTTCCTAATACCCAATCTAAACCTACTCTCTCTCAGTTTGAGGCTATTCCCCCTTGTTCTATCACTCCTTGCCCATGTCCCTCTCCAGCTTTCTTGTGGGCCAACTTTAGGTACTGGAAGGCATTATAAGGTCTCCCCAGAGCCTTTCTTCTTCAGACTGAATGGTCTTGGCCCTTTAAGCCTTTCCTCATAGAAGAGCTGTTCCAGCCCACTGATCGTATTTGTAGCCTTCTCTGGACTCCCCCCATTATGTCCATGTCCTTCTTTTGTTGGGGACTCCGGAACTGGATGCAGAGTTCCAGGTGGGGTCCAGAGCAGAGCAGAGGGGCAGAATCACCTTCCTCAACCTGCTGGCCATGCTGCTCTGGATGCATCCCAGGACACATTTGGCTTTCTGGGCCCTAACTGCACATGGCCACCTTGTGTCGAGCTCTTCATCCACCAGCACCTCCAAGCCTTCTCCGCAGGGCTGCTCTTACTCCCAGCACACAATTGTGCTTGGGGTTGCCCTGACCCAGTTGCAGGACCTTGCCCTTGACCTTCTTGTGCTTTATGGAGCTCAGAAATTAAAATGGATTCCAGTCCACCTCATGCATCTTTATACCACACTGCAGATTCACACCTCACTGCCTTCCCGTCTTAGAGTTTTATATGGGGCTCATGAATGGAGGGGATCTTTTCCTTTGTTGGCAGGCATTAGGGGCAATGTTCCCATGGGGTTAGCTGTGCATGAGGCAGTTCTTTTCTAGAAAATGTGAATTCATAATCAGTCCTAGTAAATAATCAAAAAAAAGTTCAAACTGAACTTTTCTTCCTAAGCATACTTAAAATAATTTGGGTAAAGTTGGAAGGTTGGCCCTGAATCCTCATTTAAAGGAATGATTCTGGCATCAGATTAATTTAAACAAATAACAAATAAACACAAATTTTTAGTAATAGTTTTTTATTAAAAAACTCTATAGTGCGTCATGTTAACAATTGCTCAAGGACAGAAAAGTAAGTGCAGTTCAGTGAAAATTCTGTCATCCCTTGGTCTGACGTTTTTCACTGTCTTTGTCAGCTGCCTGGAAGAAAACATGAAGTTCAGGGAAACTGGAGGAATGTATAATAGTGGTGGAAATGAGTTAGTCACACAAATATCAATGGAAACATAGATTTGACTAAACACAGTGCATTTTGGAGTGCAATATAGGGAGCCTAGGAGCAATTAATACAGGTCACACTTACAAGGTGAGGGGTTGACCCTAGAGTAAAGGCACTGATAAGTATTGGGAAATGCTGAATGTGAACCCTTATTTCTATGATGTACTCAGTAGGTGCATTTCACAGAATTGCAGAACATGCTGAGTTGGAAAGGACCCACAAGGATCATCGAGTCCAACTCTTAGTCCTGCACAGGCCCTCCCCAAGAGTCACACTGTGTGCCTGAGAGTATCATCCAAACTCTTCTTGAACTCTGTCAGTCTTGGATTTGTATTCTCAGAGTCCTGAATGGGATGTCAAGGAAGAGTATTGCCTGCCTTTTGGGAGCTGGGGCATTTAGTTTCCTGCTGTGTTTACACGGAGGAGTATTTTGGAGCACTGTATAGAAATGAGGCTACACACATCACCAAATACTGGAAAATATGCTGTGTATAGAAAGACCTACTATCCCAGTCTATTTAATTTACTCGGGTCCGGTTGAGAAGTGGCTTTATTGTGGTCTGCTAGTTCCTATGTGAGGATGAGATTTTTTTGAACACATGGCACTGGAATTATGCAGAAAAAGACATGATGAGAGACAATGGCTAGAAGCTAAAGATAAGTTTAAATTCAGAAATAAAAGACATGCTTTTGTGAGTGGGAGCTTGTTAACCTCTGGAACAAAGTAGCCAAAAGTTGGAAAGAAGCTGAAAAGGTAATGAAGTCTTCGCTGGTCCATCTATGCAATGGGACTGGATGTTTTTCTATTGGGAGTTGTGTGGTGCTGTTTGAAAGAGAACGTACATGCTTGATGCAACCTCTTCTAGTAGGATCCCATAAAGGGCATGGTCTGAGTTAGCAGGAGCCAGTGTAACTATTACCTTTCTCATTTCTGGCCTAAAAATCTACTGTTTGTGAAGATGGACTTTTTTTGATGTAGCTGAGACCAGAAGCTGTACCCACATGTAATCTCTCTTGCTGAGATACCAGATGAGATTATACAAATGTTGGTTTATTTTGGAGAACATATGTTGCTGACACATTGGAAAAATCCCAACATTTAGCAGTTCTATTTATATACAAACAGTTTTATGAAGTCATTATTTATATTTTTCATTCATCTTAAGTCTTGCTTCTTCCAGGCAAGATGAGATACTAGAAAGCAACAGAAAATGTGAAAAATAAGCTGTTCTGTTTAGTATTTCTGTTGTCAACACTCATCTCCTGGGGGGTTTTCCTGATCTCAGAAATGCTTTTCCTCAGCAGTGCTCATCTAATTTTGCCATTCTACATCATGACTCAGCTACAAAGCACTGTGCCAGTGNTCACTTTTGGAATCAATCTAGCAAATGCTGCCCACCCCTGTGTAATCTCACCATGTGCAAATGGAGGCACCTGTGTTCCCAAGAAAGACAGCTATGAATGTGACTGTCCCCTGGGGTTTGATGGGCAACATTGCCAAAAAGGTAAGGATGGCTGCATTTCAACCCAGAGATCTGGAGCTGATTACAGAAATAAGAAAGATTTAGCACCTACAACTGCTGTTGTACGCATCACTTGAAATAGAAAGCCTGGAGGCCAGAGCTCCCTTTGCATCTGTGCACTTTCCATGTACCCAGGGAAGAATTTGTTTTGTTGTTTAGGAACGTGGTAACTGTTATCCCAGCACAGAGCTGTGATCCATAGATAGCAACCTGGTATTTGGTTGCTTGTGGTGGCCAACACTGAACATTTCATACACCCCCCCTAATTATGCAGTGCTATACAAAGGGGGAATTCCTGCCAGCACCCACCAGGCAGCAATTATGTTATGTCCTGAAGCACAAGCATTGATAACTCCTGTAATTTCACCCATAGGACTGACTGTAAAGGCTGTTCTTGTACAAAGAAAGATCTAGTACTGTTTTAGGCACTGATGACTCTGATGGTAATTTCACTGTCTGCACAGACCCTACCTTGGAATGGCAAAGGAGACCACCAAGAAGGAGGACTTACCTACATGCACATTACTCATCTTTCCTCAGAACCGCTGTAATAGTTCAAACCTTAGATTCAGAAAAGTTAAGACTGCGTGAAAAGTGTTAAAAAAAAAAAAAAAAAGTGCTTTGGGTTATTCCACTAGGTGGAGATGTTTCCCTTCTGCCAGGCTGGATCTTGAAAAAGTCCTGAGGGATGGTTTTGTAATATAACAGTAAACTCAGTTCAAAAGAGCTGACTGACATTATTGTCTTCACCTACTGCTTCATTTCTCATAGGCATAAACTTCAAAGTCAAAAGTTGTGGTTCTAGTTAAATTGTGATGAAAAGATTGGCCTTTTCTTCATAACAGACATTATCTTAGAACAAAAGCATTTTATTAAAATCCAGTGCAAGAAACGTATTTGCTAACGTTGTTGTGGTCTAACTAATAACCAAACCAATGTCATTTACCCTGTTTTCTTTGTGGGGAGAAGGGAGAATTGGAATTGGTTTTCTAGGTATGTACAGGGTGCTGAACTCCTGACTCCACGATGGTATCTGCAGCTGTACTGACATCTCCTGANGCACTGTGCCAGTGTTAAGGCACAAGCCTGGTAAATCCTACACAACTTCATCCCAAGACTGTGTCACATTACACAAAAGAAATTAATCTTCAGTGGGTCAAGATGAGAAACAGAATGAGCTGGACATCTACAACTGGAAAACATGCATTACAAGAAATAGGGTTTGGGCCAAGTTTTGAGAGTTACATTTCTCTGAAATCTTTTAGAGAAGTCTTCTAACTAGCAGTACAATACTGTAAATTTTGAAGCTTTTGCAATGTGTTTTCCCACCTTTTTTTTTTTTCCCACC
>VWZF01004974.1:181572-252111 GCA_013396755.1 Sclerurus mexicanus
CCTTAGATTCAGAAAAGTTAAGACTGGGGGAAAAGTGTTAAAAAAAAAAAAAAAAGTGCTTTGGGTTATTCCACTAGGTGGAGATGTTTCCCTTCTGCCAGGCTGGATCTTGAAAAAGTCCTGAGGGATGGTTTTGTAATATAACAGTAAACTCAGTTCAAAAGAGCTGACTGACATTATTGTCTTCACCTACTGCTTCATTTCTCATAGGCATAAACTTCAAAGTCAAAAGTTGTGGTTCTAGTTAAATTGTGATGAAAAGATTGGCCTTTTCTTCATAACAGACATTATCTTAGAACAAAAGCATTTTATTAAAATCCAGTGCAAGAAACGTATTTGCTAACGTTGTTGTGGTCTAACTAATAACCAAACCAATGTCATTTACCCTGTTTTCTTTGTGGGGAGAAGGGAGAATTGGAATTGGTTTTCTAGGTATGTACAGGGTGCTGAACTCCTGACTCCACGATGGTATCTGCAGCTGTACTGACATCTCCTGACTCCAAGATGGTATCTGCAGCTGTACTGACATCTCTAGGGGCAGTCAGGGCAAGGGAATGCATTGCAGCTTGAGTTTGTGATGAGGTTCTGTGCATTTGCTGGTGTCACAGCTCCTCACTGCTCCTCAGCTCCTGACTGTGCTGAGCCCTGGGAGCAGTGGGCCAAACTCGCAGTACCAGCAGTGCTGCCGGCTTGCTGTTGTCAGCTGAATGCGTGTCCAGGCTTTCATACAGTCTGAAACACCTTGTGCCTATGACAGCCAGATTCTGGGTGCTGCTTCCTATGTGAATCCAACCTTAACTTGTTTTTAAGTGTTCAACAGCATAAGTCACCTGGCTTCTGTTCCTTCTACTTGTGGCTTGTGTTCAGGTGCAGCTCTACCTTCCTGCACTTGTGTAACTTCAGCTGCCACCGAAAATCCAAGGTTTTGCTGACAGATGTGCAGAAATCATGGAGGTTTCTCCTGAACCTCAGTCCATGACAGCCTTGATGAGGACAACCTGAAGCAGATTTCTTAAAATAATCCTTATCTGTGTCTCTTTGGTAGGGTGCAGACGTGGCTAAGGCAAGATGCCCATCTGTGTCCACTTCTATTTCAGAACAGGGTCTTGGTTATTGCACTCAGAAGGTATGTGAGGTGAAGGTGCCATCTCCATCCTTCTTTTTAGTGAGCTGCTGTAACCCCACACTCTAAAAAAAAACTTGTGCTTGTGAAGGACTGCACTTCATTCTTCAAAATCATACACACCACTTAAAAACTCAAGTTAAGCTTGTCTGAGGTAAATGAGATATTGATTCATATTGTAATGGATTGTTAGCTGAGGATTCAGTAGAGTTTCTGCTGGCATTGATAGGTTTTATTATTGTCCAAGTTGGGGGGAGTGTTAAAGGTATTTTTGTAGTTAATTATAAGATGGAATGGAACAGAAAACTATTGTTTAGAGCTGGTTAAATGTTCAAAATTCAAAAAGTTAGAGCTGATACGTGGACAAACCTCTGTGAGTCACTGGGATTTGAAAATTAGGAGTAGCAGAAGGTTTTGGTTCTGGTCCTGTCTGTCTGCACCTTAATGTATTTCGAGCAGACAAATGTAAATACTTGGGACAAAACAATAATAAAAGAGTGTGACCTTCAGAGATTATTGCAGTCACTTATGCACATGGTAAGTGGGGGATCATACATTTGCAGAAGAGTGGGCATGAAACTGGACTGAGGGAGATTATTATGCTTCAGAATAATAAAAACAGAATGTTCTTGTTTTGTTTTGTGCTGACTCACTGCAGAGTGTGGAAGTTACTGCCTAAACAGTAAGTATAGCAAATTTTGTGAAAACTGCTCTGTCATTGTGTGTCTTTGTCTGGATGCTGAATTTCCATTAAGCCTGGCAAGTTTCTGTCAATCAGCCAAAATATTTTCTAAAGTTATATAGTACTTCCTTAAAGCTCCTGCTGTTGATGTTTCAAACTGCATCCAAAGCACCTGCCAAGCTCAGAGCAGTGGCTGTAGAGCTGGTCCCTGTATTCACAGAGCAGAGGCGCCAGGCAGCTGACTGAGGATTTTGTGGGGGTGGGTGCTACTTCAGGCTGCCTTGCACTTCAGAGCTCACTCCTACTGTCATGAGAGCTTTCGTGCTTCTCTGCTAAATCGTGAAGAGCAAAGAATGGAGGTGTTTAGCCCTTTATCTCCTTACTGGCCCAGTTCCCTCCCAGCTGCAAAGATCTCGCATGCATCAAGGGTATGGCTAAAATCAATTTGGTTTTCTGCAGTCCAACTCAGTGCAGCAAGTGAAAAGCCTACAGAAGAGCTGGCAGAGATGAATGCGTATAAAGCTCTGTAGGGGAAATCAAGAGTGCTTGGGCAAGGGCTAGGGCTGCTTCATGGGACAGGCACCTTCCTCCCCCTGGAGGCAAGAGCAGTAGGGCTCTAGTGCAGGATGTGATGGAGGAACAAGTACTCCTTTTATGCTCTGCTGCCGTGTGACAGGGTCAAAGACTGTCTAGTGGAGAAAGTGTCAGACGTGGCAAAGAATGTCTGGTCAGTGTAACACATCTTCTGCAATCTTCCAGTGATGTTGTCAGGCTGCAGGCTGGGCATGGCCTGTGATGGTGTTTTTTAGACACATTAGGCAGCTTTCCTGATGTCACTATGGCTGAAAACAGTCATTTGTCACAATCTAAAATTCTCAGTCTTGGCATCTAGAGGTAAATTTTGTATTGCTATTTCTGGCTGCCAGACTACACCAATTGTTGCATATCTATGTTACAGTGAACTCTGAAAGCCCAACCAGTCACTGTGTTGCTTAAAAAAAGCAAGCATCCTTGTCTTGGAGAGCTTGAAATTTATGTAGATGGGATTAGCTGTGGGGTGAAGGGATTGGTCCTAAGGAAGAAAATAGGATGAAGGCATCTATTTTAAGTAATTTATACAACTGGCTTATATTAATGGAGCAGTCAGTTATGTGACATCAGTAACAAAATGTAGGATGTTCACTAAACAGAAAATCTGTTCAGGCCAGTTCTCAAAGCCTCCTGAAGGGCTCTGTATCAAGGATGTTCAGTGATTTCTATCAGACAGCTGAGTTACTTTGCCAAAGGCTTCTCCATGGGCAGCAGTGCACCAGCTCCAGATCTGTCTGCGTTGTGTGCTGCTGTCCCAGCACTTGGGGCTGTCCCTAGAGAGATGGAAGATGCTGTGTGGGGGACACGCAAAACACCTGCAAGGCAGCACTGCAGTGTCAAATGCAAACATCCATGGACTTCACAGCCTCTGCCATGCAGTCTTTAGCGTGGTCTCAGGTGCTTTCAGTAGATCTGAACTGATCAGGGGCCCCATGTAAGTCGTCCCTGGAGGTTGCCTCCCCCTCACACTGAGCTGTGAGAAAGCAGCAGCCACTCCGTGCAAAGTCACATACACTGAAGGGGAACATGGGAAGCTCAAAGGCTGTGCTGCCTCTTGGCCTCCTTTTGCAGGGTGAGAGGTTCCAAATGTGGTCTGCATATGGTTATGCTCTGTTAGGAGCTTGGGAGGACTTTTTTAGACTATGAAAAAGGCTGATTAGTGCATAAGCTCTGGCAAGAGGAAGGGTTGAACCACATGGAGAATCGAGGAATGTGGAAACAGGGATAAGGATAAAATTTGCAATGTTTTCCCAATACTTCATATTTTTCTGTACTGACCTTTGCAGTGGAGCAATGAATTAGGTCCATGACATGAAGACTGTAGGTAGTGGGACTGTCAGCAGTTCATACTGCCTTAACTACTGCCCCTTCATTTAAGTACAAAGTAGTAGTGCCTTTTTGCAAAATAGAGTGTATTTAGCTCAATTCTGTGCCACTGGTGGGTGCCTGCCAATGAAGCAGTAAATCAATAAAAGTCTTCTCTCTTTTTTCCCCCTTTTGTTTCTGTGTCAGCTAACTGACATTTATCTTCATTTTTTTTACTTACCTCTCAGCCATTACAGAAGCAATTGAAATCCCACAATTTATTGGCCGCAGTTACCTCACATATGATAATCCAGATATCCTGAAAAGGTAATGTATCTCCTACGAACATAAGTATTTTGTTTTGTTAACTGTTATAATGCCAGGACCTTCATGTCAGAGGTTGTTACATATTTAAGTGTTTTAAGCTGTATTTCCCATATCTCTATATTTCAGGGAAAAATACAATTTAAATGCATATCCTCATTGCTCAGTTTGTTATAACATCTGAGCATATTGAAGCCTGTAGAGAAATGGCATGCATACATCTGGCATGGAGAAGGACTGGTGTATGCTTCCTTAGAGTGAAGAACAGGCATCCAGAGCCTGTATATCTAACAAGACTGAGGACTTTAACTCCTAACAATATTAATGTTAAGCCTAACATTTATATCCTCAAAATAATTTTTTTCAGCTGCTGTGTACTCTAGAAAATCCCCACGTTCTAGGAAATTGTGGCTTGTTTCAACAAATTCATCCATCTGCCTGAATGTCAGCCACTGACGAAAGGAGGTGTCATAGTTCAAGGGAGAACTAAGATATCTACATTGGCCAAAAGAGAGGAAAAAAAGAAACTATCCCTCTCCTTTAGATTTAGAAAACAGAACTTTAATTAGAAAAAAATGTATATATATAAAAAGGATAACAGTTATTAACCACAACACATATATATATATGTATATATATATGTCCAGAAAGGACCAAACAAAAACAGTTTGTAATAAACCCTTTAAACGAAAAAAGGCAAAAAACAGTCAATGTCTCTTCAGCTCCCAAAAAGGGGATGCAGTTTTATTTACGGGCAGCAGGTGGCGATATTGCGCCTTGGCCGGTCAGACCTCTCTCTCAGGCAGAGCACAGTGACCGGGTCAGCTCCTGTGTGATTGATGACAAAAGCAGCAGAAACCCCATCTCCGTAGTGCAGAAAACAGGCATGTTCTCTTCTTCACAGTAGCTTGTGCAGTGCCTACAGGTCTCCATGGGCAATTGGCTGAGTTAGAGAAGAAAAGACACAGTCTTGGCCCCCCAGTGATGCCGGACCCAATATGTCCATGTCCTCGCTCCTTTCGCGGAGCTGCTGAGCCTCCTGAGCCTGCGCAGAAAACGCAGAAAAAAACCCTGGCAACTCCTCCCAGCTGAGCCATCTTCCCCCTGCCCTTTTCTCTCAGGCTGGGAGAACAGAACAAAGGCTTTTGTCTGAGTCATTATGTCAGGATATGAATATGCATTGGTTCTTTTGTTAACCATCTTCACCTAGGTTTAGGGCATTGGCTCCGAGCCTTTTGGGAGGAATTCCAACGAGGTATGAAACTGTTAACAGGAGGTTTCACCAATGTCCTCACCTGCAACTCGGTAGCTCTCACCTACTGGGACTTTCTGATTTGGCTTTCCTATGTTTGTCCCACTGGCTTCTGAGGGCACCACATCTACAGAATATTCTCAAAATTTGCTTGTTGGCATTTAACGCTAGGCTTGAGGAGAAAAAGGGTTTTTTTCTTATTTGTGTGGAATAATCTAGTATCTACTGTGTTTGGGATTCTGAAGGGACAAATTCAATTCCCTACCCCTTGAAATACTGGAAATGCGAATGTGAACCAGAATCCTTCACACATCAGCATGTGGGCAAGTTGCAGGACAGCAGCCCACAAGACTAGCAGAGAAGAAATACTGCACCAAGTTTTTTGGGTTTTTTGAAAGAAAACTGCCCCAAGTAATTATTTTACTATTATTTCCTTCTGCATTAAACAGGGTATCAGGAACAAGAACAAACGTGTTCATGAGGTTCAAAACCACAATGAAGGAAGGACTTTTGATGTGGAGGGGAAACAGTCCCATGCGACCTAACAGTGACTTCATCTCTCTAGGCCTTCAGGAAGGAGCTTTAATATTTAGGTAAAATTACTCTCCCTTATTTGTGTAGCACACAGTACACTCAGGATTCAAAGGAGTTGCACTTGTCCTTTGGCATAGTGTGAGACACTCACATCCTCAAGATTTTGTTCAGTGATTGGTCCCATTTGCTGTCTGGGAAAGGGTGTGAACTGACAAGGTAACATGTTGCAAGCTTTGCTTCATTTCTCTTTCTTCACAGTTTTTAAAACATCATTTTTTTAATTGTTATTTTCTAAAAGTTAGCTCATGAGGGGACTGTCCTTGAAGCGCTCTACCTCTCAATTAAACAGAGCAAGGTAGGGTTGGCAGATGGATCAGAGGTCAAGGACAAGCTGCTGATGCCAGTGCTCACCATGGGCTCACTCTGCCATAGAGTACACATGGGAGCAGGGCTTCCACCATCTCAAACCCCCATATTCAACCTTGTGGCACACACAGAGCTGTCACCGGGCCTTGTTACTGCCACCATCCAGAAAATTGGTTCTCTAAGATGTAATAGTGAAGTCAAAATGCTGAAGTTGGTGATTATTGGGAAATGCTGGGTTCTTGCTCCAGAATCTCTTTCTCCCTTGCAGACACTCAGGCAGACTCAATGCAACTTTTTGCATGGTGCTTTTTTGGGCCTCCTGTCTTTTGAAAGCCTCGTCCTTCCTCATGTCCACTTTTAGGTTGTATAAGACAAATACTGAAACAGCAGACTACAAATGTCTTCACTATTAGAGATTGCTGTAAGACACTGTTGCTTAAGTGGCAAAGATTTTGTTACTTAAGCTAATTTAAAGCCATCTTTTACTTTACTTACCTGGCTGTTATTTGCTACCATGGATGCATAGGTAGGTTGCACATTTCTATTTAATTTCTTTTAAACTTTTTTATTAGTAGGATTTTCGGTGGTTAACTTTGCAAAAACACTTAGTTTCCTCACTGTTGGATAAACAAGGAACTGACTCTGCAGAAAGTGTGCATGGTTTAAATGTCTTTGGGATACCCTGTCTTTCCAAGATGCATGGTAGTAAGTGGCCAGTCTACTCTGTCTGTTCTCCAGACACAGCATTTTCTATTAGGGTTGTTGCTCTTCCCCAGAGATGAAGATACACAAAGGTTTTAGAACAAAACAGCTGAATTTTACTGAAATATCTGTACCTTCCACATGCATTTAAGAATATGAAAAATTAATTTCCAAAAATAAAACTCTCATAAGCAATCACTGCATACTGAAGGGGAGCGACAAAGAAGATGGTGAAAGGACAAATGCAGGAAAAAAATGGTCTTTCCGAAAGGTTTTGCTAGTTTTTGGCATTTTGAGAGGTGAGGTCAGTAGAATATCAGGGCAGTGAATTGATCAGAAGCATTTTTCTGCAGACCAAATTTAGATATCTGTGTTCTGGTCCAGTTTGAAGTCCAAAACATCTTTTCTTTCCCATTTTCTATGGCTTTATTCCCTGTACAACATACCTGCTGCTGTAAATTGTTTCTGCTGTTTCCAGCTTCTGTAGAAGGTTGTATCACTGTTCTAGGGGGTCTTCTTGCATTAGGGTTATGAATCTCATTTTTGTAAGCACTTTGATACAATCCTAAACACCCTAATCCTTCTGTAGCTTTTGACCTAGACTGGTATCTGTATCCTGGGTAAAAGGAGATGCTTACTTGAGACTTAATTAAACCCTGGGGAGGAAACAAATGTAAGGCAATCATTTTACTCTGGGTAGCTCATGACTTTATGTGCTGTTCTCAGGTACCTTACCCTGGCCATGAATTAACTCCATGTTCAGCCTTTTTGAAGAGATGGTGATTTTGGTTTTAATCTCCCCTCCTTGGTACAGGCAGAGCAGAAGCTCACTCTGGTTAGTTCATCATGTTTATTTAGGCAGCTGAGTTACCAATAGCTCACTGTATTATATCATCTACTTCCCCTTTGTTAAGGGTGGCCCGGACTTTTGGGACCCAGAAACTGAGATGCCTGAAGTGTAAATATGATGAGGACATTATGTCTGCTGAATAATTTTAGTAGAGTCAGACACAACAAATTAGAGTGGAAGCCAAAACAAGGAACTTCATGGTTATCTCTGTGTTTATTTGTTAGGCTTTATCCATTCTAACATCACAGGTATCAACCTTCTCTATAACTCAAATGATTTGTAGATCAGTTATAGGTCATGTGCCTATTTGCTTTTGTAATGATTTGTTTATTAACCATGTTTGCAACTTCCCACTGCTGTCTCCCCTTAGGCTAAAGTTCTATAAGTTACTGACCTTCATAATCCCCTATTTTGGGGAGGAGTGGTCATGCAGAGACCCTCTTCTTTCTTGCTCCCATGGGATGGTGGTGATGTCACCCACTCTGACTTGGGCAGGAGGGAATTTTGCCTGCTCCTACATGAGCCTGACTTTGTAAAATAAGAGCACAGCTGCTGGGACTGTTCCAAAGGACTCCACTGGTTGCCCCAGAATCTGAGCTGTAAGGGAGTAAGAATGCGTGAACAACTTGGCAGGCAACTGGTCCTTGCAAAAGAGGCAGTAACATTTTAATTTCTGGGGTTTTTTTAATTGTAGCTACAATTTGGGCAGCGGCATTGCTTCCATCATGGTGAACGGCTCTTTCAGTGACGGGCGGTGGCACAGAGTCAAGGCTGTTCGGTAAGTGGACATGCTTCATCTGGAAGGTGTTTTGGAGCCACTCTGCCATTAAAGATGCTGGCTAGTGTGTCTGGTTGTTGGCTGGGTGTGAATCACTATGACTCCACACTCACACTTCACTTAGAACTGGAACTGTTAGGAACTTGGCTGTTTCAGTGCGATGTACACGAAGATTATTATATTGGAGGTGACAGTGCCAACTCAGTACAGCTCAAGGCAGGCTGCCAGAGTCATGCAGGGCTATTCTGGGGCTGTGACAGACATTCTCTTAAACCCATACCATTTGGGTTAAGAGTATTTTTCTTTAATGTCTGCATTTTGAAATTCCCTAGTGAGCATTTTGTGGGCTGGCACAAGCACTGGAGCACGGACAGTGTAAGTCTATTTGGAGGAGGTGTAGACATCTCGCAGTGTATATATAACTCATATTTATAACTCATTACCTCATGGGAGGTAACTGCGCCCAGCAAGAAAAGCACACATCTTCATGAGATGTTGATTCCCTGGAAATTGTAACCTAACATTAGCAGAACTTGTTACCAAATTCAGTGAGAAGAGCAACCCATCAAGGGGCTTTTCTGTCAATAGCCTTGTTGACCATATGTAAAATGGAAGTGGCCTAAAGGTGCTGGTAAGAAACAAAGCTGCCTATAAGCATGTTTTACCTTATCTTGCCTGGTTTTTTCCCTTCTGTTGAACCTTCTGCTGCTTACTTTTAACACTACATTTGATTTTTAATAATAGATCAGAGTGTGTCCATCCTCCTCTCTCCCCAGCTGGGCAATTTACTTTCCCAGCTCTTTCGTCTCTGCAAATGTGTCCCACACCCTCTGCAGGTCTTTGATATCTTAGTCCTTAGTTATACTTAAAAAGACACCCTGAAGAGTCTGGATTGCCACAGCACACTGTGCCTGTGGGACTTCCCAGAATCAGTCCCAAGCCTTCTCCATGAATCCTGCTGAGCTTTGAGTTCCCTTGGTCTCCTGGCAAGTGGAAGATGATTCCCTTCCTCCTGCCTGGTTGTAGGCAGAACGCATGAGAGTGGTGTGCTTTTCATTTCAGGGATGGACAGTCTGGCAAAGTAACCGTGGATGATTATGGTGCCAGGACCGGTAAATCCCCTGGGAAGATGAGGCAGTTAAATATCAATGGAGATCTCTACGTAGGTGAGTGCTCACCGTTCATGTTCAGGACCCAGATGCATTTTAATGTTTGCAAGGTTGGCTGCAAGGTAGGGTGTCCCAGCTCTGTCCAGCTCAAGGTGCAGGCATCACATGGCAGCCTCTAGTCCTCCACAGCCTGTTTTTTGTGAGGAAGCCTGAGTGGGATGAGGGGGGACTGGTATGACCAGCGCCATGGGTTGCACTGTACCCTGCCAGGTACTTAGAGAAGCAGTGAGTGGCAGCTGCAAACCCCACACTTTAGTTGGAATCTGGGCACAAGCTTTCTCAGTTCTTACTTATGCTACAATTTCTGCAATAAATAATTAGCATCCTAGTTCATTACCACCTGTTTATTCCCTCTGTACTTTCAAGTGCTTAAAATCCGTATTTAAAACAACACAGAGGAACCTGTAAATTAAAATTCCCTCTTGAGGTGCTGTAGGAAAGCTAACGGTGTTGCTGGGCATGCAGTCTGCCAAGCAGAAGCAGACACCCATACTGGTGAGGAGTTTCTCATAGCTGCCTTTCCCCCAGGTGGCATGAAGGAAATTGCGCTGCACACGAACCGGCAGTACATGCGGGGGCTGGTGGGCTGCATCTCCCACCTCACGCTGTCAACCGATTACCACATCTCACTCGTGGAAGATGCCACCAATGGGAAGAACATCAACACATGTGGGACCAAGTGACAAGAGAGGAATCCCGGTGCTGAGGACCTGTCGTGTGCTTGTGTGTGTGGCTGAGTGTGAGCTGGCTGACACGGTCCTCCACATCCGGACCACATTCACCATCCGGGAAGGTGACAAAGCCAAAGGGAAACCCAACAAAAAGAGAACATTTTCCCTCTCATTCCCTCTTCTTTCCTCTCCTTTTTTGACCAAATGAAACCAAGTATTTTTTGTGTATGAACCATGCCCTCTACCCTTTAAGTGTTTAGTGAACGCTAAAGGTTGTGCATCAGTGCAAATGGCAAAGTGTGATGTTTTGAGTAGCTCAATGACTGTGTTGTGGTCCTTAGGTTATCTTTTGTAGTATCAGAGAAAGCACCTGCAACCATCCCACCCTGCAGTGGTACGGCGGCTGTGCTGTTCAACAAATACACCATCAGGCAGTGTATTTCAGCAATCATATGTAGGTCCTGGAACAAGCAGATCTTCCCACTCTCTGATTTAGCTAAATTATGTTTCGTCCTGTGTAACAGGATAACAGCTAAAATGACTGGTTTCAAAATACCGTTGTTTGTTGAGGAAGAGAATTCTTACACGTCTACTTTTTTATTACAAGCAACAAAAACAATGAACCAATTTTGTAGAAGTAATTTTATACTTGTTTATTTTTTATAGCAGCAGCAGACCTACTTTCATGGCATCACTTTTAACATTTATGTGTACTATACAGTTAGCTCTTTGCACACTTTCCTAAAAATAGAAAAGTGACCTGTGGCTTAATGTCTGTATTATACAGTTTTAATGGGGATATTTGTGAGTTATGACCAGTTTTACATCTGACTCTTTTTGTTCTGTAAATTTTGACAGTTTAAAATTGTACATTATGAAGCTTTCCTGTCTTAAACAGATTAAAAGATTAGGGAAAAAAAAAGAGCAAATGCTTGCTACTGTGGTATTATAAATCACTTTTTTTCAGAAAATTGAGAAAATGGATTGCAGGGAACCTTGGTGGGTCACAGTCCTCTTAAAATGTTATATTTTCTAGGCACTGGAACAACACTTATGAAACCTTGATTGCCAAACTGTAATTTAAACAAGCACTAAGAAAATGGTCCATAATTTCATAGTTTGGAGACTTTTCATCCTTAATTCTGTGTTTGAAGTGGATGAGTGAGTCATTTTTTGGGGTGGCAGGGGGAGGAAGAGAGACCCATCGGAGCCTTCCACATGCCTGCAGCAGGAGAAGCACAAACTTCCTCAGTGACCCAGCTCATCTAAATGCCTGTGAGCTAAAAGGACCTGATGAGATGGAAGCAGTGGAGGTTTCTGCTGTGCACTTTTTCTGGTCTCAGGGTGCTCCTGGCTCCCTGGAATTCAAACACATTCCCTGGCCTCATCCCACCTGTAGGTAATGGCACATGGAAATACCTACCAAGGAGACCCCAGCTCCTGCCCTGCACGATGAAAGGACACACTGATGCCTTCAGTGAGAAGATCTTGTGCTCCCTGTAGAAACAGTAGAAGTGGTCAAAAACCAATGCAGACACTTGTTAGAAACAGAAAGTAACAGAAAGTGGTACCAGCATGTGATGTGCACCTGTGCTCTGCCCCCTGTTCAAACTGCACTTCGGAAAAAACAGTCTATAGAAGACATGGGCAGCTTGCAGAGGAGCTGGAGGCACTCATGGTTCTCCTGACAGGAGTAGCAAAGTGTTTTTGGTTTGGGGAAGGAGAAACCTGTGCAGTTGGGAAAAAGCAGGATAAAGTATACAAGATCAAGGGAAGTCTTTAAAATGAAAGTAAATGGGATTTGATGCCTTGTGACATAAAGGATAAATGTGTGGAGTTTGAAAAAGGGTGAAAGCTAAAATCTCTGGAGGTTCAAGGTCTTTCTAGTTGCTCACTGCAGCCCTGCAGTGGGGGCCAGACACAGCTAGTGCTTGGGTTGTATCTCAGCCACTGGTTGTCTGAGAGGGAAAAGTCACATTTTATGAGCTCGAAGGGTTTCCCAGATGCTCATGACCTGTCCTGACCTGGCACAGAGCAGGGAGATATGACTGGCTATGCCCCTAATCTGGGAACCTGTTGTGCTGCAGATGATGGGGGACTAAAATGGTCCACAAACAGCATCGTCGTCTGCTCTGTCTTATGTGCCTCGCCTTTTCCATGCTTTCATTTTTGTCACAGGGTTTGGAGAGCAGCTCCAAGACAAACATCTGGCAGGAGAGGTCTCTATTTTAAGATAATTTACTGCAGAATACGGGACGTTTTGGTACAAGGCGGTACTTCTCCACAACAAAAGCTGCCCTTTGAAATGCAGGCTAGGGAGGGGAGTGGGTAGGAAATACCTCTGTTGTTGTGGAAAAAGAAGAGCAACAAACGGCAGCTCCCCAAATGCCTGTTTCCAACTCTGCATATCACCGCGCGAGAATTCGGAGCTGGCAACATCGCCCTGCAGTGGTGCAAGCTGAGCACGAGCAGCACAGCTGCATAGTGCTGGCCAGGCACGGGGTGGAGGGGAGGATAGCAAAGATGCTGAGCGGTTTGAATCATTTAAGAGAAAGAGAGAGAAAAAAAAAAAGTGCTTTCGGCATCCTTTTAAAGATAATCTGAGAAACATCCCTCATCCACATCTCCACTCTCACTGTTGGAGCTTGGGGCTGGGCGAGAGGCAGCAGTTTCCACTCCAGGGGTTGAGCAGGAGTTAGGTGCCAGAAACTCAGGACCATCTGACCACAAATAGAGGCTCTCCCACCCTCAAGCACCCTCCTCTGATGCTGGCTGGGGCAGGGAAAGGGAGAGAAAAGGTGGACAGTGCATGGCAAAGTGATTAGTCATTTTCTCAGGAACTGGCCTGGATGTGCTGCTCACTGTCTCCAAGAATGTTTATTAGTCACATTATTTACTGCTTGGGCTGACTCACATGCTAAGCATGACTCTGGTGCTGAACAGGATGAGCTCCTGCCCTTTGACAGAGCTGTGTCCCTTTTGCTGCAGGCACCTGTGCAAACCAGCAGTGAAGACAGCAGCCACAGGTGCTTGTGCCTCTCTGCAATTTAATCCCCTTCCTTAAACTGCAGTTCTTGGCTTTCTTCCTAATTTTCCACATGAATCGCAAAATATGTAACTTTCCACTTGCTGGAGCTAAACACCTGCCTCCATGCCAGCCTTGATCAGCTGACTCAGGCTTTGTGCTGGGGACTCACTGCGGGGCAGAGCTGCTCCCTGACTGCCCCTTGCCCTGCCCAGGGCTAAGTGTGTCTTGCTGCTCTCCACCACTCCTCCATCTCCATGAGAACCAGCTACCTGGGAATCAGCAGTGAGGTGTAATCTGGTCATCCTAAAGGAAAATGAAAAAAAAAAAACAAACAAGCAAAAAGAGAAGTTAAGGGGAACTAAAGCCAGATAAAATTTAGCAATACTTTCTATGGTAGGCAAATCCTTGCTGCACTGATATATCCTGGGTGGTCAAAAATGAGGGCCCAGGAGTTCATTTAAATCCCAGTCCTCCCAGCCTTGCCCTAGGGAGCAGAGAAGTAAAGAAGAGGAGAAGGGGGCCAGGGTTCGGAAGCTACCTATTCCCCATTGGAGCATCAGCCTGCAATAGGTATCTGTTAAAAGTTACTATTTTGTCAGCCAGGCCTTGCTTTTTAGAAAGTGTTTTCATTTTGTTCATACAGCAGATAAGCCAGGTGGGAAATGCACTGTTCAAGCTCTGAATGTTCAGCTCCCTCCATAGCAGCATCACCTCTCACGGGGAAAATCTCCTCACTTTAAAGGACTAGTTAAAGTACAGTTGTGATTTGCCCATGGAGACCAGCAGCCACATCTTGTCAGAGAGATGTATCTTTTTATTTTAGCATTTTATTTCTTGAGTGGTGTGTTTGTGCACAGTGCCATTTTCCCTTCTCCAAAGCAACATCTTACTCTGACATCTGAGTCAGTCTGCTCCAGCAAGTGCATCCCTCTCACCCACTCAATTTTTTCATTGGTTTGAATCACTGCGGACACTGTGTCAGGTGATGAAGTGTCCCTGACCCTGCACTTGGACATTTCACACATGAATAACAACCTGGCCGTGGCACCTGTGGTCACTGCAGGTCTGCAAGGTCCTGGCTTTCTGCCCCTGTGGGTGAAACTCAACTCATCTGTAAGTGCCCTCTTGCCAAACCCCCTGGAATGGAGACTGCCTGGCAGTGCCGTGACCGACTGCCCTGATTTCTCTTGAATATCCATTCACTGTCACAGCATTTTCCTTTGTTCATTGTGCACATGACAAAGACGACGTTGTTCCTCTCCTCCTGCTGTTTCTTTTTAAATCTTCCCTCAGTCTTTCTAGGAAAACAACAGTGCCAGTCCTTTCAACACTGTCCACACAGGGCATGTTTTCCAGCACCTTATGTTACTGAGATATATGGGGACACGTGGAAGAAATAGAGCTGCACAGACACCCCATGTTCAGGCTCACAAAACAGCAGCTTTCCAACCTATGGTTTTTTTGGTTTTGCAGACCCTTAAACAGTTGGTAGTGGCAGTAGTGACAGCACGTCATCACTTTTTGTGGACACAGTGGAATTTTCCTAAATTTTTCTGTCTTTTGAAAACATTGGAGAAGCAATATTTAATATTTTTTTACCATTTCTCTTGCTTCCAATTTTTTTGCTAGCTACAGCTTTCAAAGTTGGTGTCAGCAAAGCAGAATTCAAAAATTAAATCACCAATGTATCATCAAATTTAGAAAGTTTTCATTTTAATTGATTGTACCAAAACACAGATTTCTTCACAACTAACAAATGATTCATACACAGGGACTCTGTAAGCTTTATTTATGTGTTGAGAGAAACTTCTCGTGTTTGCAAATCCAGGGGAATTCTGTACACTAATGCTACTGCAGGTACTAAATCAGGAGCAACCAGCATGGACAGCACAGGGACAGTCAAGCAGAAGATAAGGATGTGTGGTGGAACAGGGTAGAAAAGGGCCAGGAAACATGGATGGTTTGACTCCCCCTCCCCATCCTCATCACAATGGTAAAAATGGGACAGTTTATGGTCCCTGAGAAGAAACCTCGTGCTTTCATGGTTCTCTTTTGCTGCTGTTGCGTGAATATCTCCATGCTGAAAGATGGGAGCCCCAGCTGCTGGTGAGCTGTGTTAAATATCAAATCCAGTAGGGTCCTTTTAGCCCTGAGGCCCAGATGATGGAGTGAGACCAGTCTGGAACTCATTCCTGGCATCCCTGCGCTGACCAAAACAGTGTCAGGGCTTGAGAGGGCAGCTGTGGGTTTCACCTTTGGAACAATCCAAGCCTTTCCATATTTCCACAGGTCTACAAATTTCAGTCATTTCAGAGCAGTACTCTTCAGTCCTGCTAAAAGATGTAGTGTCCTTAACCCCACACCTCCTCAGTGCTCAGTGGAGCTCCCGTGTCCTGCCTAGCTTCTGTCACACCAGTAAGTTGCACCAGTCTGCTATTGTAAGGCAAGGAATTGACTCAGACTTTTGAGACTGCCTCCAAGGAGACGGAGAAACCCAGTGGCAGCATGCAGTGGTAGCTTCACATGGCATGCAGTGATATGGCACCTGTCTGTACACCTGCTGCTAAGCCCAGGTGTCACTCCCTAGTTCAGGCCCTCTGGCTCGATGAGCCACAAAATTCCTTGGCTGTCACTAGAATATCAAGAGCCAAGACATAAAATGGCCTCAAACATAAGGCCCATGTTACAACCGCAATAGAAGCTCTCTATACACCACTAAAACACACTGAGAAAATGTCCTGTGGCTCCCAAACCAACCTCACAGTGCACAGCCTGGTTCCATTCATCCTGCTGCTGCACCTGGAATAGGGATGTCAACCATGTGGACCTGTCCACCACGGAGAGCCTCTGGTGGCTCATCTCTGCAAACTGACAGCCCAAGCATGCAGGGGAATCACATCTTAAACCCCAGCTGTGTTAGATCTGTAAGCTGAGGAGGACACAGGTAAGCGAACTGGCCTTCTTCCTAACACTGCATCATATGGCAGGAACAAGAGGGCTTCAGTGAACCCTGAAAGCACATGCTACAGCATGCTAGAAGTATCTGCTTGGGGAGTATCTGTGTTACTACCCCCTCTGCCTATCAGAAAGCCAAGGCTGTGCTTGCCAGATCCTGTGGTTATTTATTCTGGCACAAAATTAGAATAACTCTGTTTGTGCTGGAGCATGAGCAGAATTTAACTCTTACTTAAAAAACATAAAAGCAAGGAATATGAATATATTTAAGAGTGTAAGAAAATATATTTATTAAATTTCATGGCAATAGTATGGCAAAATTGTTAAATACAAGCACACTTTTAGACACCCAAGCAATACAACAGGAGTTACAACAAGCAAGCAAACTAGGTTTAAAACATATGCAAAGTTGTATCTCAGTGTTAGGTTAGCCTTAAATGTCAACTGCCACACTGAAAGATTATATCCCCAACATGATCCCATGCTTCCTTTTTCAAGCATGCATTTGTTTAACTGCCTAGCTGATACATTTTCATATTGATACACTTTGTTGTATTTTACTTGGCATGCTACAGCTTCATTAAAGTGCCTTGTGATGATTTTGCTAAAGTGTAAAAGAAGTACTTTTTCAATAGCGGATCTGGAAGCTGGAAAACTTCAGTATCATTCAGCAACAAAAATACATTGAATGACTGATTACATTTAGTGTGTTATGAAGACTAAATCAATACATCAAGCTGACAAAATATTCTCAGAATTAATTTCTATAGATGACTTTCAAATTGTCAAACAATATTTTCACCAGTATTAAACAGAAGTCCATTAAAATCTTTGTAAAAACAGAACATAAAAACATTTCTAAACAAATTCTTTATGCTGTAAAAAATATGGTATAAAAAGAGCTAAAAAAACATTGAACCTGTTCACAGTATATATTTTTAATGTTACAGCATGTGTTTTTTTCAGGTGACCTGTATGATTCCACCAGTTCTGTTGTTTTGTGCACCACAACAGGCTCAAAGTTCCAACTACTGTTACCTTCAAGTAGGATTTCAGATATGAGTCAATTCAGTTGTCTTCTCTTTTTGCTATCCCCTGCTTTACAAACTTTTCTGACATCTTATGAAACATAAAATTGCTGTTCATACTAAGCCACTCTTGAATCATATTAAGGAAACATTGACAAAGTGATGTTCAAGGTTTCTTTTTTTATTGTATTACTACTAAAGTGTGTGACCTTGCCAGTTTCTATTTTACTTTATTTAACTTTTAAGTTTTTCTGAATCCAAATAATGAAAATGAGAACATTTCATTTTTTGCTTTGTCCCTGGGTAAGTTTTACTTGCTATATTTTGCACAACATGGGATCAAATGAGTTGCAAAGGTATTGAAGCTCATTGTGGAAGTTGTGCATACACCTCCACTGAAGCTTGCTTTCATGCAGCAACAGTCAAAGTGCAGATCTGGGACTGTCAAAAACCTACTGACAGACTTTGTTAGGTATCACATTAAAAAATAAAGATTTCATCTGCTCAACTGCACCACAGTCACCTGGGTAGTGCTCTCAAGAAGATGGTGAGACTGGAGAGGGATTACTGCCTCCTCTCATGAAACACTGCCAGAACAGCTCACCTGCATGGAGATGCTGAATCCCTGCCCTCCAAAATGCAAAAGTTCTCTGAGATATTTTTTTTATTGTAAAAGCAGAAGGAATTAATAGTATTTTTGTGGGGGAAAAGTATTGTCATGCACTCTGGGACAACTTGTAAAGTTACAGAAACCCTGCCAATATCATCTGAGGTTTGTTTGCATAACATGCAAAAAGGAAACAAATACTGGCTATCTTAGAAACACTGGGGAAAATCCAAAGTTATATAAATGGGGGAGGGGAAAGAAAATTGTTATGGAAGTAACTGTTTTCCAGCTTCTAAGAACATATGTAAGAATTCAAGGCAGTCCCAAACATAAGGAAATTAGTTTTTAAAGACTCTAACTTTTTTGAATCATTGTCTAGTGTTTAGGCTCTGGAACTGTGTTTCCAGGCTTGCTAGGGAAAAGGCAGAGAAAAAGCCAACAACAAATATTGTGAACTGCCAGTAGCAACTCTGAGCATCAGCCACACAGGGCACTGCTTCGTGCACAGCCCATAAGCACTGTGGTGTGTCAGGAGTAGTGCAGATGGCAGCTGCTTCCTCTAGATGAAACTGCATCTCAGAAGGCATATATTCATATACAGGACTCAAAAAAAAAATCACTTTGGCAATTGCAGCCAACTTCCTCTGCCATATGACCTAGGTACATAATGATACAAGCACATATCTGCATAAGGGGTTAGGAAGTAGTGTTTAAAATATCAATGTAACTTGCACTGAAATCTTCATCAAAGTCTGTGGTGGAACACAACATGCTATTTTACATGGGAAGCTCTTCATAGATTTATGGTACACAGAGCCTTGTTAGCAACCTGATCTGCTAAACATTACATTTTTCTTACGTATTTCAAATTCTTTTACGATACTTCTATCTACTTGTAGGGATACAAGTATTCTATACACAAAGCAGTATTTATTTAAAAATAGAGCACTCAATTTCTCATTGCCTTTTCAGAGTGATGTCTAAATGCCTTCTCTCTCCAATGCATCCAATTGCCTTCATTTTTGCTACTATTCGTGTTCCACAGAGTGTTCTGGAGGACACAATTGCAGGAAACACCACAGCCCTAAGCTTTACCCCACTGAACCTGTCAGCAACAACAACAAAAACAAAAAGGCAGCTTGAATATGCCTCTTCAGAGCAGCCTAAAACTTGAGGTCAGCAGGAGTGTGTTGCTGCCATGTTCTTACCAAAAGAAAGTTCTGGTCCCCCACATAAACCAAAGATGAAGAAACACGGCGCATTTGCGAATTGTGCCATGACAGACAACATGGCTACTGGTTCCCTTTGGAAATGGTTTACCCATGAAAGCAGCAACTAGGGATAATAAAGATAGCTACCACAGCAAATGTCAGTTATTGGGTTCTAAGTCTGCCTATACAGCCACTACATAGCAGGAGAGGTAATTCACTGCCTGCCTGTAATATTAGCTTACTATTTTGCTGATATATTAACTAGTAGTTCTGTGAGGTATATCACATGCAGATCTACCATCCCAAAATTTAACACACAAACCTGAGATCCCAGATCTCACTGCATGTCAGAACAACAAAAATAATGAATGTGTCAAATAGGAGAGTGCACAACATTACATCAGACATGACTGATGTTCCATGCATACAGTGAACAGTACAAAAAACCCATTACAAACCCCAAATTGTCACATATGACAGGCATGGCTCAAAAATAAAAAGCAGCAGAACTGATGATTTTCTGCAGAAAGAAACTGCTTGCCATTAATACCCTACATCTCTGAACACTGATATAACTGGAGGATTTAAGCACTAGTTAGGCATAACAGAGTTTTGGACACAATCCCTTCTGGTCATATCCCTTCTGGAATTTGTTTGCTTTTTTTTTTTTAAAAGCTGCACTTTCTATTCTTTTAGAAAAAGAAGCAAGAAGCCAAAAGAACAACATAGATGTTCGATAAAGGAATAAGATCTTTCAGAAAGTGATGGTAAGGAAATG
Source organism: Sclerurus mexicanus (assembly GCA_013396755.1). Lineage (NCBI taxonomy): Eukaryota > Metazoa > Chordata > Aves > Passeriformes > Furnariidae > Sclerurus > Sclerurus mexicanus. The sequence goes on from VWZF01004974.1 coordinate 201,527, forward strand.
CAGTACTTTAAGCTTCCTAAGTTATTTTTCAGAAAAAAATTGTCTGAAGAGGCTCACCAGGAAGCCCAAAGGCACTAGTATAAGATGTCTGATCCCCTCTGATGCTTACAATTGTTATCAAAGCATTTAGAGGCTAAAGAGCACCATGCTTTGAAAGTGAATTTGGTACATTCCTAAAGACATTTCACTAGTTTAACGTGGCACTTAGGCTCAGAAAGCAAATCCATTCCCTGACAGTCCTTCTCACTCATTCCTACTGCTCCATGCACCTAGAGGTGTCTTCACTTGATCACACTAGCACACAGCACACATCTCACTACCCATCTGGTATTTGGATTCACTGCTGGAGATCTAAGATACACATTTGAAAGGAGTCCTCAATGGCAGCACTGAATAGGCTCAAAGGCAACCACAGATGTGAAGCAGCTGAGCTTCCAAGTGCTGGAATGACAACTGCTTACTGGTTTCTAACTATTAACCAACAATGATGCTACAGATATTGCCCAAACCTGTGCCTCTCCCCCATCTGCCCCATTCTTTTGTTACTGAAGCCATTGCTGTTAACAATGGCTCTGCATCCTGGAAGTCAGAACACAAGTCAAATAAAAGGTACAGTTAGAGTTAAAAAAAAAGACAAAAAAGGAGATGAATAATTAGATGAGAGAGCATTGATAACATCAAGGCAAACCATTTATTTGTGGAACTTTCCCCTACCTAGTCACTAAGAAATGAAGCATTTTAAAATGTTTTTGCCTTTACTGAATAGGGAGAGCAGCACACAGGGAAACCTGAGTATGTGATGCTTATGTGTAAGTGATTCACCATGGGAACACTTCGAATAGTCTTAGGCCACTCCCTGTGTGTCCTCTGCAGCCACCCAGACTTCCAGTCTGCCAAATTAAAAACTGCTAGTACTCTCAAACGTCAGTCTGATTTTGTTTCTTGCAATACACAGCTATATGAAAAGCACAGATATTCTTCATGATCAGCTGTTCTGCTACAGAGGGTTTTTTTCATTTGGATCACCATACAATACTGATTGCTCGTCTGCATTGAGAAGATGCTCTATGAAAAAAACCCAAACCCCTACTCATACACTCTGTCCATGACATTTTCTGATTTCAGTTAAAAGCATATGGCAGCACAAGCTAAATTCATCTTAAGAGATAAACACATTAAGCCAAATCTACTCTAGCAAAAAGAAATGCTCTAAAAAAGAGATATAGTAAAAAAGGGTTGTTACTATTAGGATTTAGCCACCTCCCACCCATCAAGCACAAAGAGAAGAACTGCTTCCTTTTATGTATTAGTGTTCTAAATAACAGGCCATGAAGCTTTCTCTTGTGCTGATGTCTAGTGACAAATGGACATAAGCCCTTTGCACTGCCTGTCTTTTCATTCACAGGCCTGATAATTCCAAGACTCCACCTCAAAAGCTGAATCCTATCTATGCTTTCTGTTTTTTCAGAGACACCTTGCCACCTCTGCCAGGTCTGCAGACTGTTCTATTTTTCACTTCTTCACAGTTCACTCTGCCAGGAGGCACACACAAGCAGTTGTTACTGACAACGATTTGGATACTATTTAGTGTTTTGCCTTTTTGTCAGTTCTGAAATACCTCTGTATTTTCATTCCATAGACACATCAGAGACAGACTAACATCTGAAACTGCACCATCCATTGCTGCGATTAGGTTTAACCTAATGCTTGGTTTTATTATGGTGGCCAGATCACATAGTTAGGAGATCACATGTCTGCCAAGCTAGCCATCCTCCTGGTCTGCTCTCACATCTTTACAAGTAGCAGCTCAGCCAATTCAGCCTCCTTATCTGTGTTCTTTAGAAAACCGCTCCCCCATCTTATTTATGTAAACAAACAGACAGAAAACAAAACCCCACACAAAGTAGCTAATGAAATGGAGATCTAAACAAAAATGCTTAGGACTTTATGGAGACCTTTTTTGGTCAAGCTCTTTAACATCTCATGCCTAACCACTGGGGTTTACATTAAGGAACTCCTATAAGCTAGTGAAATTCATGTACACCACAGTCTGAAGTTTGCACAGTGAAATGTTACACTTATAGCTGTCTAGAGATGCAATGTGAAAACAAGCATTTTAAAAAATAATTGTTCTGAACACTCCTTTAAGCACACAAATGTACCCCATTTAAGCTTTCTTTGCATCGCATATCTGGTAAAGGAGAGGTAGAATTAGCGGCACTAAAACCTCCTTGGGTTTCTCCCTGCCACTAGAGAAAGCCTACCTTGTACTCCCAGGTAGGATTTGTATAGAAGGTCCTGTTGGGAAGACACTTAAGATTCCCGGGCAGCAGGTAATGCAAAGCTAATACCATAAAGACCATCCAAAGAGCAATTTCTTCTCAAGGAGCTAGTACTACTACCTCTAATTTCACATGCCAAACATCATAGACATGCTTGGACATCTAGTGTGAGTAGACAGAGATTTCCCCACAGCTTAAATTAATGCATAGTGCAAAGACTGCTGAACACTAAGGGTACTGTACCACTTCAAAGCAGGAGATCTAGAGCAGAAGCTATGAAATACAAAATGCATTAGTGCAATACCTTAGGAAAGACTACCTCCTTAACCAAAGGATAGAAAAAATATTGAGCATCCTAAGTTTAAAAAAAAAAAAAAAGGTTTTAAACTTTACACAGTTCTTATTGAGGTTTCAATCAGTGTTACACCTTTTTACCCCAAGTTTGTACCCCTGAGTCAGACATTGAATAAACATTGTACAGTAGGTACAGAAACTAGTGTCTACTTAAAAAGCAACAGATTTGAACAGCCATTGCTTCAGAAGTGTTAAACAGTGCCAATAACCTTCCATATGGGAGAAGGCAAAAAATAGCACTCATTTTTCTTAGTTTATAACTAGGTAAAAGATCTCAACAGTTTCCAACAATATTGTTTGTGTGTGTTAGGCTGAGATTTGTGATAAATGAAACCTTCAGTAAGGAAACCTGTTGGGGCTGTATCATTTGAGTCTGCATGGTTGAGAACAACTACAATAAAGCAAAGCAATCTTTCCAAGTTATAAGTTGCATGAGACCATGTTAATCTTGGAGCACTATGTAAAGGTAGGCAGAGTTCTTTGACTATGATTATCAGGGGCTCTAAACTCAATACCCCTTATATCCAATATATTTTACTAGAGTAATAACTAAATTGCTATAACTTTGGCCTTTCAGCCTCTATTACAATGGAATATTAACACTTTCACTAACTTCAACATGGTAACATTCAGCTCACTAGAGCTTCTGCTGACTGTCTCCAAGAATAATTCATGCCTTTTGCCTTTTTCTTCTTGCTTTCTTTACAACATCAGGATTAAAAGCTTATTTAGAAGGCAGGTTCAGGTGCAACGAGGACTCACTGTTAATCATTTGGTTTGTTCTGAAAAAAATGTGTGAAGGACCATCCTATGTTAATGGGTTTAGGAGAGTCTTCATCATCCTTTGGGGGAAGAAGAAACTGTCGGGAATTAATGGAGCATGGGCTCCCAAAAGATGCATTTTCATTGTTGCTTTCGACTGATCCAGGAGAGTCTGGAGTGTCCGTGTTCCAGGCATTTGTGTTTGCTTGAGGCCTGTAACCTGCAGTTTTATCCAATTCTTCCTCCACAGGTGAGCAACTCTCCATATTCAGAGCACTGATAGACAGTTGCATTTGTGGCTTATAGCCTGCTGTAGTCACTAGGTCTGTTTCTGGCTCCTCCTCTTTAATTTGAGGCTGATACATTGATTGGATGTCAATGTAAACCACCTGAGATGACCCCCCAGGTTCATCTGTAGGAGGATTTGAGATCTCCTCTTCAATGATAGGGGGGCAGTAGGACACAACAACATGGTTTTCCATTTCTGAGTCAGAGCCATCTTCAGGCACAGTGGTGTCTGCTGCTGGGGACATCATCTCTGTGTCTTCAATCTTGGGAGCTGCAGACTGTGTTTCCACGACTTCAACACTATTGGGGGTGCATGGGTTCATTTCCAGTGTTTTAAGTGTCTTCTTTCCCTGAAGTGAGAAAAAGGAGAAGAAGAGACTTAACTAAAACTTGCCCAAATTACACCACTATGTCAGCTTGTGGATTGTACTCATCTCATGGCCATTAGTACAATATAACCACAAAAAGTGGTTATGATTTTTTGGCTCATCACATATTGCTGTTAATGTTGAAAGTATTTTACACAAATTAAAAAGACTTGAGATCTTGCACTGTGTTTGAGAACTGTTTCCCCAAATCTCAGCTTTATATAAACCATTCCAGAAAGCTGTTTAAATGCTCAGTTCCAATTATTGTAGTTACTAGAGGGTTGAGATATGGCATATACAAATCTCCATACTTTCTACTTCTCCTAACGCTATCACAAAGAGGAGGGTGTTACTCTCATATCATTATCATGTACTGACAATTCTCCTTAGTTTGGGAGAAGAGGAATGCAGCAGGCCTTTCCTAGTTCAAACATTGCAAGTAACTACATTAACAACAACAAAGCTCTAGATAGCACCTGACAGAAGTTACTCAGTAAATTGGCTTGTTTCCCCCTGCCACAGAGTTTTTTTCTGCAATTGGAACAGATGAGTCAAGGTTTGCAAAAGAATTCTTTAACTTGCGGTATCTTTCAGAAGATTAAAATACTAGATTTAAAATGAGGGTTACCTCACAGATGTTCCTCTGAAACTGCAGTGCCTTGCTGTTCTCAGGATTTGGGATCTCTGGATAAAATGTTTCTTTAATCCTGTAAAGACGAAAGAATAAACTTTTATAAATTAGCAAGGCCTGAAACAGTTTGCAAATACACAAAAGGACTCAGGACATTTCTCTTTAATTTAGAATACTGAAGACATCTGGTGCAAAGATTTAGCACAGTGAACTTTCCCTGAGTATAATGGAAAAAACAGGAAACTTTTTTTTTTTTTTAAAGTGGGGAACTTGATATGACACATTTACTTAAAGCTGAAGATGGGATTTCTACCTAAGTGTTTGCGGATGGCACACAAATTGCAGTATGTTGCCAGCACACAAATTGCAGTATGTTGCCAGTGTACTTCCATTTGGGATGTATTTACAAATGGTGCTCACTGGGAGGGGGGCTCCTGAAAAACCTTTTTGCATTCCTCACTCGGACCTCCAACTCATTTTCTCTCTCACCTTCTAGGATGTGTTTTTGCCACCCTACTCTGAGCAAAGCCCACTGACATATTTGGGTATTTTGAGAAAACAAAGAGTGACTACAACAATGGAAAACCCTAGCACTGAAACAAACACTTCCAGATGAGAACTGAATGCAGGCACTTACCATTCCCTCTTTCGGTAGCAGAAGATGCTGGCCACCACTCCAAGCAGCACCACCACTGCCACAGGGATGAGAATTGCAATGATTAATCCGACAGCTGGGGGATAAAAAAGGAAAAGACAGTAAATCTATATCCAAAGTTATCAGCAAGTTTCAGACCTTTTCTAATATTCTCACAGATTAAAGATCATTTCACTACATCTAACAGTGGTCTGAAGACAATGGACTATCCCATTACCCTTCCCCTTTGCTGAAAGGGCAAAAGTCCACTTATAAACAGAGCTGATTCAACTACAGGAATCAGCAGATACTTCTCTCTGATTGCTGAATTGCAAAAGGCTTCATGTGCAGCACAAGACCAATAGCTGCTGTGATTCTGTTCTCACTAAGCACCAGAATTGCACTTTCATGCTACCTGAGCTGGCCAAGCCTTTGGTAATGGCTCTTACAGGCCAACAACTCATTGCACAAACTGCACTGTGTTTTCGACGATTTACAAGGTTTCTAATCCCCAGGTTTCATTGCCAATATATTCCCACTGCCTTCCCCCATAGATGTTAAATGCCTCAAGTCTGATCTTTCATATATTTTAGTTGAACTGCAGTGTCTTTCATCAGAAATACATTTGTTTTTTTCTCTCTCATGTCCCAAAGTCAATCTCTTTTTTTTTTTCTAATTGCCTTTCTGTGTTTGTTTCTGTCAGGGGATCAATAAAACAGAATTCAAAGCAGAGAGGCATCTGTTTACAATTCTGAAACTGATACATATTTCCACAATGTCTTTCTTTCCACTATCTATTAGCAAATATTCATCATGGGAAACCTGACAAAATCAGCTAGCTGCTTGAGAAGACTAAGCTCAGACTCCACTATATTTAGTAGTAGCTTAGAAGTTATTTTTCTTGCATACATTACTACAAACTACAAAGTAGCTGTAATAAGAAAGGATCTTTCCCTCACCCTGAACTGTACCAATTTTTATATTTATAAATAACCAACTAAAGAGAGGGAAAATTAGACTGTAGGACCAAACTACCTAGGGGGCCAGAAAAAACCATGATAATAAAAATAAGCTCATTATATACATTGTACAGGTCTTGTGCTGAAGACTATTAATGAACAGGGATAATCAACTTACAGTCCTCCTTTGTCACCACATAGAGGCTGTTTGGAGGGCTCAACCCACCAGCAGTGTAAGCTTGTAGTTCCAGCTGGTAACTTGTTTTGCCTTGAAGATCAAGTATTTTCATAGACTTCTGTGTCAAGTTAGTGATATTGTTAACTTTAAGTTCTGGATTCCCTGTTTGTTTGGAAGCAGTAAGAAAAGCATAACTGTGTAAGAAAGGATTCACAAAGACAACTCGAGCTTTAACAAAACTTTCTTGAAGTCAGCATATGAAACCTGAGACAGTCTGTGTAAAGGAAAACTGAAACAAAGAACCCTAGCAATGCTGCTTGCTTACACAGCATCAAACAGCACAGGAGCGCAGTGGTGCTGCTGCAGGTTGACCTCATTTCCTTACACTCCTCCTTGTTCTCTTATGTTAATGTGAGTCAGGCTTTAGTTCTGTTCAAGATGGGCACTGGAAGAATATACCCTATTAAAAATAGCCACGTAACCTCCCCTTGTCTCATCTGCTTAGGGTATCTGTGCACAGGACAGTGTGACACATTGCTGCTTAGTCACTGCATAACTTCATGGCCTCACTGAGCAAGAGTTTTCTCCAACTTTTGCTTTATATTGAAAAAGAACCCTGCTAACCACACAAGGAGCTGATTATTTTAAATTACTTTGTTACATATCAGGTGCCAATTATGCTAATGAGTAATGCAACTGAATTATTATTAAAGCATCTTTTTTATTAAAGCGAAATTAAATTATTAAAAAACAAAAAGGTAAAAGAAAGACAGCGTAAACAAGGAAGTTGCAATCTATACAATTCATTTACCTGATTCTGAAAGTCTAGGCTTCAACGCATCTTTTTCACCTTTTGCAAAGGAAAGAAGATATCCTTTTAAAAACCCTCGGCATTCCTCAATAGGAATGTCTTCCCATTTTACCAATATAGAATCTGAAGAAGTTTCTTCGACAGTAAAATTTGGTGCACTTTTTGGAGCTGTAGGGAGAATTATGAAGGATGAAACTAGTAAGAAATCACCCTAAGATTAAATCCTGAAATCATGCAAGTGTTTCATCAGTTTTATTTCAGGGCTAGCATTTCCAGCTTTTTCTTCAATACTTTTTCCCTCACTGGCAAGAATATGTGAAAAGACTTAATAGGTGACACTACAAAAGTACAACTCTGTTGGTCTCATTGTTATTAATTACTTCAATGTGATCTACTAAGACATGCTGAAATAAAAATTTCTCTTTGGTCAGACTTCTTTCAGACTCAAGTAAATAACCACCTTCCTGCAACAACCCCCTAAAGACTCTATAAACCTTCAGAGGATACAAACTGCTTAGCTTTTAAAGGCTGTAACTCTAACTTCACAGCTTGTCCTAAAATTAAACAAACTTCATATTCCTATCATGGAAATCTATCTCAGCTTTAAAGAACTACTCTTAGCAGTCTTTACAAGTCCTTATTCCAATAACTGAAGCCTACTGAAAGGTCATGTGCACCAGGACATCGTCTGACACTTGGCTTTGATCTACCAGTGCTGCACTCATGTTTAAGAATTTTCCTCTTGGTTATCTGTCCAAAAGCAAATCTGAAGTTTTACAATGAGTCTATGCTCTTGTGTAATGTTAATATATTTCTCAGATCCTAATAAGCTTCTTCTGCATTTTCAGTCCCCCAAAGTCTTTATATGTTCAAAGCTTCCAATCTGTTCAGAACACATACGGAAAACTCTTCTGGAAAACTGTTCAGAATTTTTAGAGATACAAATGATTGAAACTAGAGTTTCTGGTAATATTGCCTTAACCTCACCTTCAACCTTAGCAATGAAATAAACAACTGCCTTTCCAAGGGCTTGGATTATGTCAGCAATTCAGTTTTTCAGGCAAACTATTTTAGCAGATCACACATTAAACTTCAAAGTGAAATGGGTGCTGCAGTTACAATACAATACAATACAGCTGTGGTGTTAAGGTCATGTTCAGACACCTGGGAACAGAAAGCATTCAGACACTAATGTATCTCCAGGCCAGCAAAATTCAGCCCTGGGTCAAACCCCAGTTACCCAGACTGGACTCGTATGGGACAGAATATAAGCACAATTCTCAAAGTGCCTTGTGCTCTAAGATCTAGTTCTGGTCTGAGAAGTGTTTTCAAAGAGAAATGTTATGGACGCTTTTTGTATTTGCTGAGCTGTACCAAATGTGCTCAGAAGTTTACTTTGATTTGATGAATCAAAAAAAGTTGCCTCCTCTCCTGCAGAAGGGACCCATGTTTCAAATCATGCATATGCCTCCAACTCTGAAGACCACTGTCTTCAGTGTGAACTTCTGTGACATCCTGTGCCACCACACAAGCTGGAAAACACAGGGTTATTACATGCTTGGAATTGGCTGGAGAAATGTATTAGAATCATACAAAGAGAGCAAACAGAAGTCAGTACTACTGCATGGTGATTCTGGTCTCAATCTTCTGCTGCCAAAACTTAGCTAAAAATGGACACAGTCTAAATCACTTTGTAGAGATCCTGAATGATAAAGTGCACTTACGCAGCTCTTTCATATACCCAGTTATGTTTTTCAACAACTGATATCCAGTGGATTTGCAGCCGTACAGTGAAAAGTTGTATCTCACGCCAGCTTTAAACAGAGCTGCAAGAGAAAACTGCTGTAAGAATAATTCACTTCTGAAGAATGATGCTTTTAGATTTCACATGATTATTATATAAATACGTATTAAAAAATTACATAGTGTAATGGTATAAATACCATCCCTTCTTCTAATTCCTATAAAAACCATCCCATCAGATGTGGTTTAGAAGCAGTAACCTAATCTAGCTCCCAGAGAAAGTTTAGTACTAAACAAAGAGGATTCAAAACAAGCTACTCAAATTGCATAAATTGCTCTTTCCATGGGGAAACACAAACTGAAATTACCAGAAATAATCTCCTTCCTTTCCTCCCACAGCAACCATGTAGATCCTGCCTACTCCTCAGAAATACAAATACATTTTGAAATACAAATGCTCCTTATTGGAGCAACAGTACAAAATATATGCAAATAACTCTCAAAAATAATAATGAAGCACCTTAGCAATGAACTTAAGTCCTGAACTGACTTTACAAAACAGATAGTCATAAAAATTATATATGCTTCCCGTATCTTTGGTGGAGACATAGGTGTTTGATACCACAATGTGTTAATAATTTACCATTTTCTGGGATTTTCTCAAGTCAGGGCCATACACTACTTTCAAGACTTTCTAAACAAGATGCCACTGTGAAACTAGGCAGAAGTCCAAGGGGTTTTGCAAGCAGATCCAGAGGTTCTCCTGAGAGGACTAAGTGCAGAAGTGGATTTGCCAGCTTGAGCCCAGCCCTAGCAGCTTGCTAACTCCCACAATGTGCTGCAAGAACCATCACAGAAAAAAGCTCGAGAATAGAGTAGTGCACCTTTGGACAGACATGGTATTGTCTGCTTAAAAAAAGCAGGCTCTAGCTAGCACAAAAGAAAACAACTTGGACACAGTGTTGTAATTACAGACAGAAAAACATATTGCCCCCACCCTTCCAGGTCTCACTCCCCCTCAACTTTCCTATATCCACAGCTCCATAGTTGTTTTTTTTTCTTTAATGGAGACTTTAATACTAAACTCTTCTAAAAAGCAAATATATAGCATTTTAGATACCAGAGAAAAAGTGCTACATCTTTCATGGGTCCTCTCTTTCCTCTTCTGCTCTTACTAGTCCCACCACAGCTGAATTTCATTTCCCTGATCTGCCCACTAGCATCTAGAGACCTGGAATGTGCCCTGTTCCAGGAAATTTCAATTGTTGACAGCAAGCCAACACATGGAGGTCACACTTAAAAAAATCTGCCTCATGTAAAAACAACGGATTAGTCTTCCACCATCCTGAGCAGCACTGTTTATGTTTAGAATCCAAATAAAACCCTAAACCCTAGATTAACCATTATGCATTAGGCTGAGTTAGAAAATTGTTGGGTATAGCTAGAAGAAGTAATTTCAAAACAGTTAATAAACATAGGATAATAAAAGTTAAGTCAAGAGTGATATTTGGATTTGGCAAGACTGTGTAAGAAATTAAAATAAACACAGTACCAAGAAGGATTTTGTTTATTTACACAAGTAGGCAGCAATGAAACGATTTTCAACCTATACCATCAGTGCTGTTCTCATTCCACTCACTACTCACACTCCAAACAGAAAGACTAAGTAATTATTTCTGACTTACCAGATTTTATCACTGCATTTGTTGTATTTGAAGAAAATTTCTGCCAGTCCACACTACAGGGTTCAGACCCAGATGAATGACACCATTTTACTACATAGCCACAGGTCATGTTGGGGTAAGAATCCCAAGAAATATTAATTCCATTTCCCATTGCCACAGCCTGACCTGTTATGACATTGTCTGCAACAAAGGTGACACAAAAATCCATCAGAGAGCAGACACTTATCTACAGTCCAAGATGAAAGAAAGCCTTCCAGTCACAGCACAATGGCTCATAAACGGCAGTCATTTCTAAGAATGAGAGGCCTGCGTGAACTGTGAAACTCGAAGGGTTGCACTCAGCTGTGCTTTCTGGAGTGCTCGAAATCAGACGTAGCCTGCAGCAAAACCCTCAGCCAGCCTTAAGTATGATGACGAGAAATACTGCAACTCAGGACTGGCTTAGAAAGCACTTTTTCGAGGTAAGAATTTACATTAGATGTCAGGTTCAAATATGAATTGACACCAATTTGGCAGGAGCCTCCAGCTATAAATTCCTGCTGTCATTTCATCAAATGGTTTGCTTTGTGTTTCTTTCAAGTGTCTTGCTGTCACTCGCCCGACCACTGACAACCATTTTTCACCAGGACTCAACAGCAATAATCACATCCCTGGCAAACTTTATGGAGGCTTCAGTCTACCAAAGCTAAATTAAACAAACAAACACCTCCCCAAAAGAACTCAAACAACAAACAACGCCAAACAACAAAAAACAAACACCAAAAGACCAAAAAGAGCTTTGCCTTTACTCTATTTTTCTTGTTTCTGATTATCAGAGGTTTAGCTGCCCTTGAAGTGATCAGATCTGGGAACAGCTTCTGATTCCTGCAGCTTCCCTCCATGGCTGTCCATCAGATGGGACCCTGCAGAGCTAAGGGATGGTTTCTAAAGGCCACCACAAAAGCAGTGGCCCCACGACAGATCTGCAAAAACAATCTCAGCGTTTCAGTTTTCCTTTTACAGTGTTCTCATTTATGCTCCCTATTGAGTCTATTATTTCATTTTATTAAAGCTATAAACTATGGAGGGCTGAAGGGCAAGGACAGTTTTTAAGAATCAGTGCTATGAAAACTTTACTCTCACTAACATGCTGTGAGTGTTAAAGCACTGTCTATTTTTAAGTAATTTTAACATACAGCTAAGTGTACAATCCTTTTCTAGCTTGATCATGATAAGAAAAAGACGCATGATTAAGAAAGCAAGTCAAGTCCACAAGTGTTTCTGTACTTTTTCCAAAAAAACCCCTACTGTGCATCCAGTGAAACTACACTTCCATGATGGTGGAAAAAACAGTATTTCTGATCAGTCTGCTTTCATTTTCCTATTTAGAGAAATGAGTTTTTACTGACAGTGAGCACATACTCTGAAATATGCTTAAATACACCACACTCAATTTTATTTCCTGTGCTAGATGACTAGGAATTCACCATGGGCAGTACTGCTCATTTTGATGTATTTATAGCTCCAACTTAGACTAGGAGAAAATAACTACTAGCACTAGAGTACTACTGTGGTAGGGAAGGGTCGAACAGCCAGATTACATGCCCCAACTCTCTGCAGAGGACTTTTCAGAGACAGTGACAAATTAAGGCAGAGTGTTTGTGTTTTCAGTTTTCAGAAAACCTCAGCACATCTCCAGCTTCAGAGCCACTGCTCTCATATGGACATTGAAAGCACTTACAGACTGTACACAGGAAGCAGACAGAAAAGATGTCTGGGCAAAAATGTCATCCAGTTCAGTGAATGAGTCATCTTTCATGACTCCAGTCAGTGACTCAGATAATTCCTATACCAACTTGGGAGCAAATCTTTAATGAGTACAAGTTGGGTAACACCAAAGGGAACCTCAGACATCTGAGAGAAAGCTATAAATGAATGCAAAGCTCTAGATGCCATCAGCTATCCCACACCACTTATTACAGAGACCTCTCTCATTCCGAGAGTTTTGTTCTTTCACTTCTGAGAGAGAGTTCTGAAAGGACTTTCCATCAGCTGTTCCATACAATTACTCTTCCCTCCAACAGGCAGAATAAGAACACACTTTAAGGTATTGGTGTTGGTGCTGTGTCCAATTCTGGGCTCCTCAGTACAAAAGAGACATGGAGTTCCTGGAGCAGGTCCAGTGTGGGGCAAAGAAGATGATTAAGGGACCAGAGCATTTCTCTTAAGAGGAAAGACTGAGGGAGTTTGGCCTGTTCAGCCCTGAGATGTGATGACTGAGATGGAATCTCATCAATGTCTATTAGCATCCAAAAGGCGGTGCCAAGAGTATAGGCCAGGCTCTTCTCAGTGGTGCCAAACAATAGGACAAGAGGCAATGTGCAGAAACTGATGAATGGGAAGTTCCATCTGAACATGAGGAAGAACTTCTTTATTTTGCAGGTGACTGTGCACTGGAACAGGCTGCCCAGAGAGGCTGTGCAGTCTCCCACATTAGAAATATTCAAGAACCATTTGGACACAATCCTGTGTCATATGCTCTGGGATGGCCTTGCTTGAACAGGGAGTTTGGATGAGCTGAACCACTGTAGTCCCTTCCAACCTTGCCCATTCTGTGATTCTTCATTTTAGAGAAGCTCAAGAAACATTATGCACAGTGGTTTTACTTCACACAGAAACAAACTTAGTTTTCTGTCTCGCTGGGAATCTCAGCTGAAGCATATTTCTTCCTGTGACAGAAGGTCCTGTATTATCAGAACCAGAGTTGCAAGACTCTCAAGCTGTGATACTTGTTCTCTGGGTGGGCAAGGAGAAGCAGACCCATGTGTGCTCCTCGTAAATAAGAAGAGAGAGGTCTCGCTGTGTAAATCTGTCCTCCCTGCAGAGCATCAGCCAGATCTAGGGCTAGAGGTTTGGGCTTTGGGAGATTATGCTCTTCCTGGCATGCAGGGAAGCATGGGCTCTCAATAACCATGTGCAATATTATCCTCTTCCCAAGCTCAGTGTTATGAGCAGAAAATCATTATCTGGCTCAGCTACTTCCCTTTACAAAAGCCCTCAGCAAGAGTAGCAGTGCTTTAATTGGAAAGCTAGTCCTACCTCCTTTTCAAACACTGGCTCCCTAGCACAAGGATGCCAACACTTTACCAACCAGCCCAATTAATATTCTCCTGCACAGCTCACAGGCATTGAACTGGACAATTCTTGCCTCAAAAAGCCACCCAACACCCTCAATACTTTATTCTGATTCTTTTTAGCATCTAACACTTCTCAGTGTCTCAAAAAGAACACACAGAAATAAACTGAACTCCATAAATATCAAGGATCCACACCAATGCTTTGAAAACTCATTCTTTTTGTTCTTGGGAGGTATCCAGAAAGTGCAAATAGCTGCAAAGACTGCACACTTTCATCCTTCTTTTATATAGAGAGTACAATTAATTGCTGAGAAACAGAAGAAGCCTTTTTTCCCCCCATCCAGTAGATTTGAGTAGGGAAGTAAACACAAACAAAGCATTATTTTTCAATAAACAAACTCGCTCAGGTATTCTCCAAGCTTTGAAGGTGTTTAACTCTCAGCTGGAAGCACTCACCACTTGGAAGTTCCACACTTGTTATCCTTGAAGGAGGAGACGAGCCTGCATGGTTTTTGGCTACAACACTAATTACACAGTCATTTTTTCCAAGTTTTATCTCAGTACTGTTTGAGGGTTCAGTGACTACTTTATGCTCCAGTGGTGTCTCTAGCAGGTAGCAGGACACTTCATGAGACACTATTTTTCCATTGGCTTCAGAAAGGGATAAGGGCTATGAACAGACAAAGACTGCATTAAAACCAAAATACAGCATACAGAAGACACAGGATAATATGAATTTAATGTTCCTGATCTAATCTGGTGACTGGAAAAGACTATGAGGCAAAAAAGTTATACAAATGTGACTTTGAGAATTAACATGTAAGTTCCTAAGCTTTTAATTTTCAGCTGGGATGTATAAAAAGCTTAATTCTTTCTGTGAAATGCTTATCAATGCAATGTTTAAATTATAAAACTTTAATAATATTTAATAAAATTTTAATATTTTAATAATTTAATTTAAAATATTTGTCTCCATGGATGGTTCTAAAAAAAAGCTAAGAAAAGCAATCTGGTTTACTGACTACAAACTTCACTAATTTATAAATGTGTAAGGAAATATTTTTTCATGTAGTTACATTACACAGTATTTTAAAAGTTCAAGTGTCCTATCTACCTTCCAGAAGATTTTTAGACTTTCTCCAGATGGACTTCTCTCTCTCCAGATGTCTGGTCCTCTTGCAGGAGCTAAGAAAAAAATAAAAGGGATAGTTTATTTCCCCAAGTTACACAGTAGACAATATACCATCTATCAAAAAGTTGGCTTTTTGGATGATTAATTTTAAAATATATGGCCTCACAAGTTCAGCATTTTACCACAAAAGAGTCAGATAAACTTACGGGCTTCTGATGTTGTGTACTCCTCTACCCTGCTCCAGTCACTCCACTTCCAGAAGTGGTCAGCAGCCGAACAGCGCACCCTGAACTGGTATTTGGTATATGGGTGCAATGCATTCAGCTGAGCTGTGTAAGCTGAGAGTTTCCCACCAGGCATGGAGACATTGTGCTGTTAAAAATTTACAGAAATTGACATGACACATATACATTTTTTTCCTCTTAGATTATGCTGCAAGCCAACACCTAAAAATGTTGTATTTTTCCCCACGAACGCTGACAGCGTGAAAGCCGCAGTCAGGCCCTATGAAGAAAATAACGAAAAAGAGAAGTATTTCCTATGCAGTCACCCTAAATACAGGAAAAATTTTCAGAGGTCCCCTCAAATAAAGTCATGTACAGCACAGAAATTGAAATATGACAGTAGGTAGCACCTTTTGAGATGTAAAGCATGAAAAGAGAAGTAACACTGATTAGCCTTCAACAGGATGAACTCTTCACACAGTAGCAGGCTGTTGCTTCCTATCTATCCCACCCACTCCACCCTCTCCCAAAAGCAGCACAACTGCTCACATGAGGCAGGCCAGGATTTCACCTCTGGTATTCAGAACCTGCACTTTCACTGAGCACATGAATTATCAGTCTGTGGGGACAGAGGACTTTTTCCTAAGAGACTTGCACAAAAATACACTAAAGACAGTCTGTTTGAGCAAGATGTTTATCATGCAGTCTGCTTCCTTCATTTTCCCTTCAAAAGATACTATCCAATCCAACTCAGGTGATCTCAATTAACAGCTCTTATGACAGGACTAATCTCTCCTATTATTCTTAAAACTGTGCAAATCTAGGGAGCATTTCAGTTTCATGATTACTTAAAGAAATCCTAAGCCTGGGAATAATTTTTACTGACTCTAATTATAACACATGTGCATCACAGCTGCCAAAAACTGGATTTCAAGTAATTTTAAGATGCAACTAATTGTGCATTTCTAAAGCCAAATGACAACTTCAAAAATAGTAGAAAAGCCAACAATCTCTCATACGGATGGAAAAGCTTCTGAAAACATCCTCAAAATGCCATGTAAAACCCCATAACAATTTCACAGCTACTTTTGTTTGTTACAGAGAACTCCTGGAGCTTTTTTATTAAGCAACCAGTGACAATACAGCAAAGCTGTAAAAGCTTCTATCAAGCTGTTTGCTGCACTAGAAAATATTTGTAGCTGCAGGCTCTCATACAGGTGCAGGGAGTCAAACTGCTGAGGAAGTGTAAAACTTGAGCATCTTCAACTGCCCCAGATAATTGCTCTAGTAGCAGAGTTCACAAACAAGTGCATGTCCCAGGTTTTGAGCTGCATATTCCAAAAATATTTATGACTCCTCTGAAGTACCTAATCTCTGGTATTAGTTAACACATGTCATTACACAGAAAATATAAAAGCTTAAGGCTTTATGAACTCATTACGTGCTTTGAAAGTATTTTAAAAATACTCTAACAGAGCATACATCCACTACTACACTATTATTTTAGAGGCATGTACATAATGATAATCTTCAGTCTTAGCTGCATAATTTCTGTGGCTTAAGTTATTCAAGGCTGTGCTCGACCACTGTGCCCAACCAGCAACTAAATGCAGACAGTAGCAGAACACTGCTAAAAATCAAACACTGTAAAAAGCAGCCTCTGAGGTTAATGTGCTCAAGTTACAAATTCAGGCTCTGTGCACCAAGACTGGACAAATCAGCATGTGCCTACCCAAAATGGTCAGAGATCTGAATGCACAAAGAAACTAAGGGTAAATCTCAGGCCAACTGAACATGCAGTTGTCATTAGGCCTCCCCAGTGATACAGATCACACTAAGTTAAGCAGTATAGAAGAAGAGGATATATTTCCACCACCTACACTCAGTGTCTGATGCCAGTGTCTAAACTGGTATCCTCAGCTTCTCTGACAGTCAGCAGAGTAAATACGCAGTTCCACTCAGTGACTCAGAGCACCAAAGTTGGGCAGCAGCTGGAAGACTGAATGGTTGAAAACCTGAACCTCATCCAGAAACACCACTTTCTCTTCTGCTGCAGAGGTTCTCACTGTGGATTACCTACTGATTTGTTCAGTGGGAGAATCCTTCCCTATCCTGTCTCTGCATCACAGACATACAAGCAGGTTCAGCAGCTGCCTATCATGGCCACATGCATGTCAGCTGCTGACAAAAAAACAAATGAACTGTTCTCTAAGTGGAAAAAAATTAAAAGAGAAATTCAGTTGCAGACTATAAGAACTGAAACAACCATTATGGAAGTCTGAAGGGCAGCAGTCCATCCTGGAAAAACTATGTGTTAACAGTTAATTTTAAGTTTGCACCAGGAAGGTCTAAACGTAAGGACTGTTATCTAAAGGGTTAACATAAAGCACTATGCACAGTCTCCAAGTACCAAATGACATGGTGTGTAATTTGACTTTTCTCTAAACTGTTTAAAACAAAAGGAAAAAAAAAAGAGAACCCAACAACAACAGAGATGATCAAAAAGTTTTCTGATTTTAGTAAACGAACTTCTACTCATTACTACATTAATCATTTAATAAGATGATCAGAATGAAGCTCTCGGCGAGAAAAGAATTTGAAATGTGATTAGTAAAGTCAAAAAGACCAACATTTGTGCCAAAAAATAATCCGTTAAAAGCAACACTTACCAGTTTTTGCTCAGACTGACCACTGCTAATTTCAATTTGACACAGAAGCCTGATCTCTGCAAAGCTGCCATTTATGAACCAACGGAGATGGACGCTTGTAGAGTTGTTTCCAGAAACAGTCAGCTTTTCTGGGGTTTTTGGATGAACTTAAAAAATAAAGAAAAAACCTTCAATTCTAAGGAAAAAGATCACATTCATTTTA
Source organism: Sclerurus mexicanus (assembly GCA_013396755.1). Taxonomy (NCBI): domain Eukaryota; kingdom Metazoa; phylum Chordata; class Aves; order Passeriformes; family Furnariidae; genus Sclerurus; species Sclerurus mexicanus. The sequence continues at coordinate 219,565 of VWZF01004974.1, forward strand.
GTTCAGAAAAATCTGATTTTAAAAGAACAAGAGAACCAGAAGGATAAGTGGTCCAATCAGTAACAGAGACAACTGGTGCTGAGAAGGCACCTGCAAGCAGTCTCATTCCTGACTCTCTTCTCAGTTGGAGACATAGAAAAACATATTCCCTCTAACTGACTTTATCAAGAAAGCACTCTGAGAATTCTAATGTCAGGATAGTTGATTTTGGATCTGAACAAGTGAAAAATGCACCATCTTCATGTTTAAATTCAGTATTTTGGGAGAAAGCAGAATACTGTCACCAATAGGAACGCCTGAAATCTCAGCTGTGGTTGTGGAGACAGAAGGAAAAAGAGTGGGGAAAACAGTGCTAGAGAGGTGGTCATCTCCCTTTCCTTGTTTAAGGTCTAATGAAAGAAGTTATTTCTTTCTCCAAACTATGACAGCAGATGATCATGGCTATTACCAACGGCATGTAATAGTCCAAAATATTACCTTTTATCTTTTTGTGCTACCTTTTACAGTCCAAGCCCTGATGCTGCAAAACTGTATATTTTGCCCTATAAGCAAAGACTGAAATACAAGGTCATTCACAATTCATAAAGTTATACTTAAATTGAAATTATTGATGTGTAATAGAATATGAAGCAATACATAAACTTGCCCAGAGAAGTTATGGATGCTCCATTCCCAGAAATCTTCAAGGTTGGGTTGTATGGGGCCCTGAGCAACCAGATCTCGTGGGTGGCCTATGGTGGCAGGTGGGGTATGGGCAGTGTGTGTGGTGTGTTGGAACTAAATGATCTTTAAGGTCCCTTCCAACCCAAGCCATTCTATGACTGCATGATAAACAGCAGCTAGCTGTTTAGATCACAAGTAGTATTTATCATACAGCAGTGTGTGCAATATGGTGGCATTTCTCTTGAGATGTCATCTCCCTGTACACCTGTCCTGAGTTATTTTCAACTTCAAATTATTGAATATAGCAAAAAGTTTGTGACAATCAAGAAAAATAACAAAAAGTATACCATGCTGGATTTCTTCAAACCCAAATGAAACAAATGGTTAGCATGCAGCAAACATGTATTTTTGCCTTTTTAAGTATTACCTCTTTGAGTTATATCAACCAAAAGAGATGACTCTGTTTGCCCAATAGGATTGGAGACACCTAATATGAAATCATAGATTTTTTGATCAGGTATTACTGAAAAGCCACAGACACGCTCGCTGTTCATTTCATTGACTTCGCATGAAACATTTTTACCAGATGTTCTACAAAATAAAAAGGAGAAGGAAAATGTTAATTTTTTGAGTAAGTTAATTTCTAGCAACAGTTAGAAGTCTAGACTGAAAACACGGTATGGAATGATGGGTTGAGTTCACATCGCTTACAGAATTATTTGATTGCAGAGGCATACCTAACACCACAATGCAGGTTAAAGTGGCATCAGTCATGACTTGCCCTGTTCTCACATGAAACTCTCTTCTTCTACTAGCATAACATTTCCATTCTCTTACTTCTCAAAAGCCTGGAAAACAGGTAGGTCCTGTAAAACCACCTCATAAGTTACAACTAAAATTCTGACTTAAAGTATCTTTGTTCAGATCAGCATATATTTGCATTTAAAGAATTCTTTTAATTGCTTTCTGAACTAGTGAGATGCTACACACAATGTCTTTCTAGAAGTCCTGTCAAATCTGAACTAAGGTTTGTTACCTGGAATACATCCACTATTGCCAGTTTTTTTTTAATAAATAGCAGGAAAGGCAGTCTGGTAACAGCCAAGACCAGCGGTACATCTCTGGGGGTAAAATCTAGAGTGTGTATCTGTACGCATATTTGTTTTAATTACAGTCTGTGAAAGCCTCTCATTCAGTAGCACAAGTTTAATTAACTTCTTCCTTCAGGCATATTTGTTGTGTTCCAGCTGAGCTCTGAGCTCTCTTCACAACATACTATTTCAATAGTTCAGTGTGGGCTGAGAACAAGGATGAGAATTTTTACCTGAAATGCAACACATTAATACCACAGCTTTGGGCTGAACAAAACAAGACTTGACAACATCCTTGTTTATAAGCTGAATATCAGCAGACAGTGACTGGAGCTCCTTTCCTCTGAATAATACCTGCTCTGTTTTGTCCACCTCTTTGCACCCTTACCAATGACTTTTTTAGCGCTAGCACCCTGGACGACATCTGTGACTGTAACTCAATCCTCACTGCCTCTGACTTGCTTCAAAGCCACCATGAAACGCCATTTCTCATCTGTTTGTGTGACTCAGGCCTCTCCTGGCTCTTTTCCCTGACTTGCTCTTTTGGAATTACATGGGAGCCTCCTCACCATGGGAATTTTGTTAACTCCTTACTAACTTCTAATCACAACCACTAAGGAAGCCCACTTGCAAGTGCTATTCCAAACAACAATTCCTCACATTTAAGGCTTTACAATGGCCTACCATTGTAAAGACAAAGTACTGGGACACCACTCAACTGCTTTCTGTAGATGATACCAGTGTTATTTGTCCCTTTCAACATTTTAGGTGTAAAAGATACATTGCCTGCTCTACACTATCTAATCCTTAATGCTGAAAGGAGAACAGATGTACACTCATTGCTATATTTCCTAGTGGCATTGGGAAATGTCCCATGACCTTTCTTACAATTGTTTCTCACTGGGCTTCTGCCATTATGTCTAGCAGAAGCTCAGTAAACATCTGACAAACAATCTGACCCAATCAGGTCTCATACAAAAATAAAAAAAAAATTAAATTAGTGATTGACTCCTATTATCTCCATGTATTTTCATATTGGTCTTATCTACATTTTGGCAGCTTCACACACTAAGCCCTTTATTTACTTGTGAGTTCATAACAGCATAAACCTTGGGGAAGTCATCCTTAATTCCCACTGGAATTTTGCAGGGCTAGATGACAATTTTCCAAGTTTAGTTTAGTTACAACTACCAGAAATTCCTGGAAAGTATTTCAGGCTCCAAACAATGAAGACTATCACGTTTAAGTAAGCATGGTGCAGGAAGTCACAGGCAGCAATGGAGGTATTCCAGTTATACCCTTTAACTCCTTTTAGTGCTGATTAATTTTACCTTTCAAATAAACTGTACTTTGTTCTTCGTTTTCCATACAGACCACTAGGTCTGCCTGGTTTCCAGGTACATTTTATTATCCGGAAGTTGGGTGTTTCACAGCTGAGATTTTGGGGAATATCAGGAGCATCTGTAGCATGAAAGGAAACCAGAAAGTTAGCCAATGCTTTTCCATTCTAGTGTGACATTTGGGTCGCTGGCTTCCTTAAAGCATCACCATTTGGTTTTGCTGGGCCTAGACTGTGTGATTCACAAATACATGGCAATAGTTATACTCCAATCATACAAGTAATACGCTCTTAAGTCACAATAAAACAGATGGATAATTAATATCAGCCCCATCTGACTAACATTTGACTCTAGGATACGAAGTGGGTGGGTAAGCTGGTAAATCACATGCAAACATGTTCACAAGCTCCAGGCTCTGACCTGGAAGTGTTTCACTGAAACCCTGCCAAGATTTTTCTGAAACTCTGAGCATCAGTGCAGCAGCTAAGCAGTGCAGGAATGCTGTTGGCTGTGCGTCACATCTTCTAACATGCCAGCCCCACCACTGTTTTGAATTCTGCAAACAAGTCATGTCAAGGGGATAGCCCCTTTAGCATGAATTCCACACTGAATCTGAAAGTTAAAGCAAGCCTTGAATGGCTCATCTTCTTCACCACGGCTTTGGAAGTGCCAATCTTTTTCTTTTAAATCTTGTTCTTTGCTGCCATACTACAGCAGTGTTGAGTGCCTTCCTGGAAAAGGTGAACAGTGTTTCCAACAGAGCGGGTAACCATGCTAACGTGAGATGAGGCAGAGCACTTATTTGAAATCTTGTACATTTGAGATGTATGAGACTGGAAAGATGTATGCCAAAGGTAGCACAATAACGTCCACACAGCTGCCCTAGAGAAGGGGCACGAACAGAAGAGGCAACAGTTGCAGTCTTAGTTCAGATTATGAGTAGTAGGCCAAAAAAGAACACCTATTTTGCCAGACCGAGGTTTAACCAAGGTAGTATGTTTCCTCTACCTTTTCTTCCCCAAATGTCTCTCATCAGCATGAGAACCATGACAAGTCCTCTTCCTTCCCACTAAGCAGATACTACAAGAACAAACATTGACAAAGAACAGACGTGGCATCCCAACTCTTTAAAAACTACTGCATAGGAGAAACCCACTGGATTGTCACGGCATTTGTTCTTGAACCACTAACTTATTTACCTGAATGATTCTCCTACAAAAGCAAGTATTGCACAAATAATGTAAAATGGTATATCACTTAGAAGTCATCAAAGGCTGAATTCTGTTTTGCATTTGCTATTGCAATCAATAGACAAAGTCAATGACAGGATGCACAGGTTGGAGATGGGAACACACTGCCAAAATGAGTCCAGTTTCTCCTGTCCCTTTTCTCAACTCCAAGGACTCTAAGCTCAAAGGGAACTGGGGAAAGGGATTCTAATGAGCAGCTACTGGAAGATGACAACTCTCAAAATCCCTGTGGGGAAAACAGACAAAGCTCTAAAGTGACCAATTATGAGGAAGAAAAAGGAGGCACTTTCAGTTATCTGTTTTAAAAGATATCTTTTTCTGAAACATATTTCTGGGCCTGGCATGGCTACACAGAGAAGAAACACAGTGATTCAGTATACTTAAAGCAAATACTAAAAGGGTGTTTCAGAAGAGTGTCCAGGAAAGAGGAATTGTCAGCTGGTTTCCTTTGCTGTAATTATCTCCCAAGGAGCTACTGCCCTGAATGACCACCTGTTGTTGCAAGTCTAACTGATTTTTGTCTTCATTTGCCTGATTGGTGAGTGTTTACATTTACAATTCTTGCTCTTACTCACGTTGACATGGACTAAACTAGAGTGGATGTAAAACTAAAGTGATAGAGACTGGAAATGAATATTCATATGGCAGTAAACTACTAGGTATTCCAGATCATGAAAAAGCACCTTAGAAGAAGAGATCAATGAAAAAACCACTGGGCTAGGTTGTAAAAGAAGAGGGCTTACATGGGTATCTTCCCATCCTCCCAAACTAACTGTCTTCTCCATAAGCTGAAGTTTCCACAGCAAAATCAAACAAGTCCACAGCAAAATCAAACAAGTACAATCCCAGTTCATGCTCAAATCCAAAGGCCGAGGTGGGGAAAAGGCACAATAGACTATATATATACATATATATATATCAGAACTCTAAGAGTCTCAAAATTATTTTGATTTTCCTAAGGTTAGTAAACATACTGATACATACATCCTACAAACAGGACAGTTCCCTCCAACATTCCATTGTTGAATCTGCACACTACATTTGTCCCGCTGGTATCTGAAGCACTTGCATTTAGTACTCTGATTGCATTGCTTCGACTGCTCAGCTGTATCATTGGGTAGGGCTTTGATCCATAAGTCATATTTGTTATGTTCTGGCCTTCTTCATGGACACAACAAAATGTCACATCTGAACCTACTGCCACCACAGTGTCCAGAGGAAACACTCCACTCCCACTGGGATCAGTATCTTTTCCTAGTAGAGAAGTGAGAAAACAAACAAAAAACTCCACATGAACAATTCGCTATAAACACAGTGCTGATCAGCTAAAATGTGACAAAGAAGCACTCCAATGCATACAAATAGAAGTTTACTACATTCCATTAACTAGTGATTGCATTATTTCTCTAATCAAAACAACCTCAAAGACAGCAACCCATTGCTGCCTAATGCTTTTCTTCTGATTTTGGCTCACTTCTTTCAAAGAAATCAAAGATCATGTGGTGGCAAGGGAACAAACGTACCAGGGATCACTTCTACTGGGCTCCAGTCACTCCAATCCTTGAGGCCAACAAACTGTGTTACATTAATGTAACAGCGAATCTTCACATAGTGCGACATGCACTCCAAAGGCAAATCTGATGTCCAGTTCCAAGAAAGAATGATGTCTTCATGAGTCAGTTTTGAGTGGTATGTAACCTGCAAAGTTTTCACACCAAAAAAATAACCTAGACAGGGCTTATGAACACCTGTTAGTAATGACTACAATCTCCCAGGTGCCAACACAATGGCAAACTAGGTGAACTAAACAATAAAATCCCGATAGATTGTTGGAGTGTCCCACCTAACTTTCAGTTGCACTGTGAATTTACTTGGACAAAAGCCTAAACTGCTAAACAGCCCACCAGCCAAGTAGACTGCCAGCCAGAAATACCAGAGGGCAGACATTTGAGGGAGAGCAGGAAGCTTGCCAAGCATTTAAAAAGGTATACACTGCATCCCAGTATGCTGGGCCTCTCCCAGGTAGTGAAATGTTCCAAATTTTCCAAAATGAAACTTTCCTAATATTAGTTCCAGGATGCACATTTTATCTTTTCTCCATTACGAAAATTTAGAGAACAGATCTACAAATTGGCTTGGAAGAACTGTGGTAACAAATAAAGAAAAAAGGCAAGGTGAGCATTCAAAGACCACTAAAACTTGAGACACAGTGGGAGAAGTAGAGAAAATGGTGTAAAATATCTGCCAAATTCATAAGCAGGTTCTAATTAAAAAATCCCTGTACTAGATTTTAAATAAAAATGGTGTGACTGAGTACTGACAATACAGTAGTCAGTGTTCTTGTAACTTTGAAACTTAACAAGAAGTTATCTACTAGAAGCATGACTACACTCAGGTTCTGCAAGGCTCTACAAACTTCATCATTCTCAGCTTTCTTCAAATGACCTCTCAAAATATTACGAAGGGCAAAGATTGTATATATATTTATCATAGACGAAGAAAAGTACTTACTTCTGTGATTTTTTCCATTGTTTCTTTTCGAAGTATCTGAATCTGCCAAAAGGCATCCAATCCATATGGGAAGACTGATCCATTGTCACTCCACTTCAGAATTAATGTGGAAGTTGAAAAGTCAGGCGTTAAACTAAGAATGCGTGGAGTGACAGGAATAAACACTTGAAAAAGAGAGGGACAAAAAAACCCAAACATATTCAAGTCATTAGTCAGCAACACCAGCCCTACAGGTGTTTAACAGCCACATCTCTGCTCTGAACTGGCTAGTAGCCATACAAACATGTAACTCAATCTCTGTAATTAGAACAGGACGGGCTCTGTCATTACTTGAGCATGAAAGTTCTCAGGAAAGCACAGGTGCTGATGAATCATCAGGTAGCATTTTCTTTGGGTATCTCAGCATGCAGATATGCGAGTAACTGGTCATGAATATGACTCTTTATAATGCATATTGAGGAAGACATCCTATCTTGCACAACCTTCATTCAATACTGCAGAGATAAAGGAAACATGGTGACAGTCTTTGAAGCATGCATGAGAACACTTCTAGGGAGGATGATGGAAAATCATCCCCAAGAGACGTTAAGTTTTGGACACCAGTAGGGAAGAAGGGATTTGCAAAAAAAAGTGAGAGTAGGGAGAAAGGAGAGCAGAAGCACAGAATGGAAAAAGCTCACATGAGGGTCTGAAGAAGATCATGGAGAAAGTGATTTTAAGCTAAAAGAAACAGTAAAGGCATGACATCATTATGTGGACAGGACAGGGAGATTAAACAGAAAATCTCTTCTATGAACAGGCAGTGGTAACACAAAAGATTGAGAAGCAGGGAAAAATCATGCTAATACAAGGGTTATGGCAATTCATTGGGCCTGCTGTGGAATAAAACTTATTTTTAAAATGTGTGGTACATCCAGTTCAGTCCTGAACATGGATCTGAGAGCCTGCAAAGTGTTCAGCACAGTCAACACACTGCCTATGATAAACTGTGATGAATCTGAGAGACCTATCCTGACTGGAGTCAGCAATATCCTGATGAGTCACTGTGTTGCCCAAATATTTATAAGTAGCATTTTGTTAAAGTTCTTGACCTACTCTGAACTGTAAACAGAAGCACAGATAAAAAGTGTTACCGACATTAGAATTTGACTACACTAAAGGGGTAAGTAGGCAAACCAAAATCAAGGCCTTGAGTAAGCGTGGAAGATGGTGGCAGTACCATCTTCAGTACACAACTTCCTCCTTTGCATGGAAAAGAGGGGGAAAAGTCTGATTTATTTATGACTCCAATATGAAGCAGTATATCTCCCAGGAATAAATACTCAGTTTCATATACAGCTGAATAGAACAAGTAAGTTGGGCATATATTAAGACAATACGATCGTGTCAGAAGTGACGTTACAACTTTCCTTGAAGTGTTGTGAAATTGCAGGAATATACTACTTGATTCTGTATCATTCAAAATGGAAGAACAGGAACTAGGAAGTTTATTCTTCCTTTCCCAAGTCAGGTCTGACCAAATGCACTTTATACCCCATGCAGGTACCTCAGTATGTATATAGTGGGAATTTGTTTAAAAATCCTTCCTAATTTATAACTAAGACAGAAAAGTGCAAAGAGTGGGGAATGTAACAGTGTTATATTTTGTTTCCCTCCTCACATTTTGCCCTTGATTTCTCTGCTATGATCTATGGGTAAGACGAGTTTTCTTTCTTCTGAAGGGTTAGAGAAGAAAACCTATGACGTATCATAGCTACATATGGACTCAGGATTTTACATACAGGAATACTGTCAAAGAAAACTGCAAGACATCTGGAGAACTGTTAAACATAGTATAAAGTATAAAGGCTTTATGTATACACATAAAACCTGATACTTACAGACATCTTTCTTGTGAATTTCAAATTCTTTGGTAGCAAAAGGAGTTCCAGAGTTGCTGTTTGTGGTTATTGTCACTGTGCTGGAGCTCTCTGGGACTGGAATCTCAACCTTTTTCTCCTTAGTTTTAAAACACACCGGAGGGGATAGGTCACTGAAAAGACAAGAGAGGATTAAGCAGTTATTTCAGCTGATAGGCAGCTAAGGCTATCTTGAACACTATTCTTGAACACTAATAAGACACAAACTCTCTCTAGGAAATAGAGAGCTCCATACCAAGTTTGTGAAGGAGTGAGACTTGCACAGGCTTTGGTTACTATCAGATTAACAGGCATTTCCTCATCTTTCACGTCACTTTCATTGTAGCGATAGGCTGTGCACTAGCTATATAATGCAACTACCTAGTTAAGAGAACACTTCAAAGTGAAGACCTGACTTTTGAACAGAAATCATAGAATCACAGAATTGTTAAGTTTGGAAAAAACCTTTAAGATCATTCCAAATGCAACTGTCAACCTGGCACCAGCATCATGTTCACCATTAAAACATGTCCTTAATTGCCACATGCATATGCTTTTTGAAACTTCCAGTGATGGTGATTCCACCACTTCCCTGGGCAGCCTGATCCAATGTTTTACAAACCTTTCTGTGAAAAACTTTTTCCTAATATCTAACCTAAAACTTCCCCTGGAACAACTTGAAACCAACAAAAACCACAGTTCTGAAACCTACAGTCACCATGAATCAATATTTAAAAATAAGCAAAATAAAATAAACATTAAAATATAAAACCAAAATGAGAAACAAGTAAACAAACAACCCCCCAAAAGCCTCAACAAAAACCCAAACTTAGCACTATCTCCCCATCCCTTTATGTTTTCTGACTCTCTCTCCCTCCATTTCTTCTCAGAGTAATGGCATATGGGAGCAGGTTTACCCCCAGTGTCTGCATCTTAGAACAAATCTTTTAGTTTCCTTCAGCTGCTCAGCTCACAGGGAAAGAGCAGAGGGCAGGAGAGAGGAGTGCTAAGATCCCAGGTGAAAATACAATCTGTTCTTTATTTTTGCGCAGTGCTCAGCACAATGTGATCTGGCTTTTGTCTTGAGGATGCAGACATATAGAGGAAACAATAATGGATAGGTCAAGCCCTTTTGCTCATTATCACTGATATGCAACTAGAAAGGCAGAAAGTTTGGAAAAATCCAGACCTATCTCTTGGGGGAATGATGGGAGGAAGGAAAGCAGAGAGAACAATGCCAGACTTCCTGCTGAGGGACTGTTACTCACTTATGAACTGGAACAGGACCCTGGAGCTCCCATCAGCTGGAGTCAAGAGCTTGGGCTGAACTCTTAAGATTCATGCAAGACTTCAGGCTAGTGAAGGCCAGCTGAGACTTGAGTACTAAGAAAGACTATTCCTCTTCTGTACTGAGATATTATTAGAGGATGTTTGGGCAACTGAAAAACAAAACCTCTTTCCCTCAGGGATGTCTGCACTAAGCTCTGCTCTCATCCTCTTTTGCTTCAGGGACCACAGCCTGTTCTGCTTTGCTAAGGAGAAACAGCAGCAGCTATATGATTGTTCTTGTTTAGGTGGAAGTACCTCATGAACTCTGCACTCTTGAACTCTGGCCACAATGTCACATATATGGATTTTTATTTTTTAATAGAAATTATAGCTGGCAATGCAGCAGGAATAATGAGACACAGAAAATCAAGCATGTAGGTGGACAAAGTGCAGCCAAGCCCCAGGACCCCAAGGAAAAGTCTGGGCTGCCTGCAGAACTTACAGGAAAAAAGACAGTATAAATATCTGGACTGGGGGCAGGATCAAGATGCAGAATGGATTTGAACTCATCCCTAGCACATGATAAGTATTTGGCAGACCCACTGCATGGGGATTTGAACATGTAGTTCTCATTAGTGAAAAAAACACAGAAGATTTAAGGGTTTTTTCCAATCTTTTTCAAAATTCTCAACTCACATTCACTTCAGAAAAGCTATTTTAATTGTGAAATAATTCTTATGTTTCCTCTAATATAATGCTCTTTAGGCAGCTCAAAATTTATAAAGGCTGTAAGGCAGCCACCAAGAGATTTTTCTTGTTTTTCCACATAAGAATCTCAACACTTATGTCATATATTCTACCGCTTTGGCCCAGAACATCAGGATTCACTGCTTCCAACCCTCATTTCCTTTTGGACTGAACCTGTTTTGAAGATATCCCTCATGAAAACTCTAAGCAAGGGATAGGCAGACACACAGAGAAGTCTGAGTAAATAAGAGCATCTTCCAGTCCCATGAAAAGAGCAAGCAGATTTTGGCAGGCAAATGTTAGCATGGAACAACTTTGCCAGAAATCCTGCCATTGCCTGAGTTAACAGGGCCTGGAGGGAGCACCACCCAAGGAAAACTGATGGGGAGATGCTCGGAAACAATAGCATCACAAATTCCATGGGCAGAGACTATGGAAAAACTGTACTTTGATCACAGTTTGGTATTTTTCAACCAGGTATATGTGGTACTTACTTGGTAGTGTAGCAAAAGTCAGTTTGTCCGTGTCTTCTTCTGGAAGACACATCCCAAGTACAGATCATTTTGTGTAAGTTGTGCGTTACACATTTCAGATTCTGGGGGTGCCCTAGGGAACCTGAAATCATATAAGAAATATAGGAACCTGAAATCATATAAGAAATATAGTCACAAACTGCAGGTCAAAAGTGAGCAACAGTAAAACAAGTGCTATTATTCACATCTATAGCCTTTTCTTTTGCATTTTTATTCCATGCGAGTGACCAGAATTTTAAAACTGTTGAATGATTTGCATGTCTGATTAGACATCCACAGACTCTCAGACTTCTAGAAGTACCTAAGATCTGTGTTTATACTCATGTGCATAACACAGGCATCTGTCTCTTTCCACAACGTCCACTCCTGGCCTAGCCTAACAAGCAGGCTTTGGGCCAAGGGCAAAACCACAAGCTTTGATGATAAATTTAATGAGTTTTTTGGTCTCTTCCATTGTCACACATGGAGGGCAATTAATGACAGAAGGGCAGTTAATGATAATGTGTGAAATTATCAAAGAGAGCTGGCATATACGGCAAGAATGTAAATGCAGACATTTACACCAACTGCATATGCAGACTATCACTTGTATTATGGAGAATTTAACACCCAGTTTTGCACTGGTTTACAAGATGCTGCTGGGTGCTGGAAGAGAGGCTAGGCTCGGCATTACCTCCATCCCTAGGATGGGGCCATGGAGGTGACAGTTTCTGAACATACATATAGTAGGAAAGCAATGTAATTACAAGGTGTCAGTACAGAAGCTACAAAGAAAAAGTAATCAGTGAATTACATTCCAATGAACTTACCTATCTCTTGGCTGTATACTAAGCTTCTTAAGAATAAAATAACTAGTGCTAAAAGGCTGCGGAGGCTTGAATTCTTCCACATTCTTCAGAACGTTTGTATTCAGAATAGCAGCTTTAAGAAGGAATAAATGTCATCTTCCAACAAGCTGGTCAGTTCTAAAATTAAACACAAAAAACTCCTATAAATGCTAGAGCTGGTACTCCACAAATGCTGCATTTTGTTTCATCTACTTTTCTTCTTCAGTACTTCAGTACTGTTCCCACTGCTTTTCCTTCATGTGTCAAGCAAGCCTTTTCTCTATCCCAACAACTCTTTGATGCATACATTTTCAGTAAGACATTTCAAACATAACCTCAAGAATCACAGACATGTAAAACTCAGTGGTCCACAGGCATCATCCAGGACCACCTGATACCAGAACAGAACAGACAGGGCTGGATAGTCCCCTAGAACAAACCTCTCCAACTTAGATGAAATGTCACATTCATGGAGGTTCTTGTATACCATGAATGGAAATATAAATATCCCCTGCTTCATTTATGCATTTAAGGACACAGGGGAGATCATCTGTTTTATTCTTTCCTCTTCCCATTTTTCATACTGGTACTATTCAAACTTATGAGATGCCTGAGACATTGCAGAACCAGATCTGATCACTCAGGATCACTGGTTCAATCCAGCATCAAATAATAATGCTTGGAGGAAAAATAATGGAGGGGGAGGGGAAGTGAGCCATTTCTCTATCAAGTGATACTTGTTGCTGTAACTATTGACCTTAAGGTAAAAAACTATCTAGACTAATATGTTTAATGTGTTCTTTGAAGCTACACAGGTTTCACCTTTTATAAAGAGAAGTTCAGTTGTTCAACAGGACCCAGGGAATACATTCGTTCCATCCACACATCAGTTTTTGTTCTCAAAAATTGCAGGAAATCTTATTCTAAAGCTCAGTCAATTCCTGGTGCATTGCTTCCCTGTCACCTGAAATATCTGAAGACTTGAGCACCTTCCCAGAGACATAACTCCCACATAGCAAGAGACCTTCTCTCAGCAACCAACAGCAGGAGCTGGGCCATTTTCATGTTTGAACATGGCCAAGTGTGTATATCCTGCAGAGAAGTTTTGCTCCCATTTTGTCCAGGCTTCTATTTTGAAAGGCTCATGACCTTGCCTCTGAAATCTCTTTCAAGGCATCATTGCCCAAATAACAGACTTTGTCTAAAAGACTTTGCAATTTTGAAAAAAAACTCTCTTCACTGAAGTCCCCTGCACCACCAGGAGTATATTTCCTCATTCTTGCAATACAATAATGTATTTTTTAATAATTTTTTAAAGGAATCCTCCCTTAGGGGAGACCTGGAAATTCCTGAAATGTTCTTCTGTCCCTCACTAATCTGCACTGTGTCAGGAGAAACGTATCAACACTATTCTAAATAATCCAGAGCTGCTTACATGGGGCTACTTGTCTTTTATCTCTTGGTCTGTAATAATCAGACTGAAGGCAAGGCCCCGGCATATAAGAGATGAAAGATATGCTATGGTAAAGACCACTGTTACATCTGGAGGAAAGAAACCCATTTAAAATTTAACAATTATTTTAATTTCACCATGTTCTCAAGCCACCTGAAAACCTTACTTAAAACATACTAATTTAAGCTATACTAACCCTAGATGCACTCAAATATTTTTTTACATACCTAATCTATCATATCCATGCTGTGAAACTTGTTAAAAGCCAAATCAAGAGCAGAGGCTGACAAATCCATATTCAGATAAAGATGAATCAAGAACCCACCAGCACATAAAAAATAATAATCTCTTTGCCTGAAGTCCTCCACTACATTTCTGTGTATCTCAGGGTCTTCATACTGTATTTGTCCATGTTATTCATGAGAACATGGGATGTTACCTACAAGTTTGAACTTTGCTCATAAAGCTCTAACTTCATAAAAAATTTGAAGACCCCTCAGACAGACCTGGGAGTTACAGGAATAATGACTGATTTCTATTTTTGATATATATGTAAATTTTATATTTCTGAGGACTTCTTCAAAGACCATTTCCAGTTTGCAGAAAAGTCCAAAATCAAAATTTCAAGTTCAATATCACAATCACTTGACAGTCCCCTATCAGCTGGCCTTCTGCCAGTCAAGGAAAGAATAAAAAAGGGAAACCACTGATATTGCTTGAAGGAGAGGGAACTGCTCTGTCATGTTAATTAAATCCCAAGCCTCTCACACTAATCTTAACCCTCTAAACATATTAACAGTGTAGGGTTATGCAAAACCTGTTTGGTCATGCCAGGACTATAAGGTACATTCAGCAACTGTGCGTGCGTGTGTGTGCGTGTGAGTGTGTGTGTTTTAAGAAAATCTAGTTTTCTGCACCTCTTTCAATACATTGCTTACTGACATGTCCTCCTACTGCAGAAGTTTTAAGAGTAACATCATTGCAATGCATTACAAGAAATCCAAGTCATACCAACTTCTCCTAACTCAAGCACAGTTTTAATTTCTGATTCAGAGTCAGGCACAGAAGTGAACCTATGTACTCTTATGCAGGGCAAGATGAGTGTCTTGTAAACCACAATCTTTCGTAAGAAGTGTAGAGTCCCTGGCTGCTGTCTTCTCATACACATTTTAAAAAATTGGCAAATAAAAACCTTGTGTCACATAATTAAATGCCATTAGTGGGGAGAAAAGATCCCCATTTATAGGCTTGTTTTAATTATAAAGTTACAAAATAATTGAAGTACTTTAAAAATAGGATGTTCACTTTCTTTGGAGGAAAGCTGCCTCCCATCATTTCAAGACTAAATCAAACAAGGCATGGAGGTTTTTTCTTACACTAAAAGATATGAAAAGTATGTTATCCTCTAGGCACATGTGCACTCTTGAGAGTATCTCCTAACAGTCAGGAATATTTATTGAGGACAAGAAAGCTCAGCATCACCGGAAGAAGGCAAAATCTTGACCATGGCTGGCTGGAGCTCAACAGGAACAGTTGGTACTAAGTACAAATGTCTTTACACTGCAACCTTTGTTTTTTAAAAATGATATGAAGGGGGTTAACCCATTGTCTCCACTAGACAGAGCAATTGAAACTAAACCACATCTAACAGTTGTTCATCTTAAAAAATATCCACAATAGCACATCCCATAACAGTCTAATTTCCCTGGGTAATATATTTGATGTCACTTCACTGGCACTATCATCAGTGTTCCAAATGTGCAACTATCCCTTGCTCCATTTTAAGCACATTACTTTGTCCTATCTCCAGGAGACAAAGCACAGTTTATCCTCTGCCTTGCAGCAGTCTCTTACAGAGAAGATGACTGATATCAGATCTCTCACAGGTCCTCCCTTAAAAACTTCAAGTTGTTTTTTTTCCCACCACTTCCCAGTCTCAGTTTCTAGATTTCTGATCATTCCTGGAATAAGTATGTCTCTGTGAACCAAAGCTGCTGTATCCACAGCTTTGAGATATCTCTGCCCTGAGGCATGAGCATTATCAAGCACAATGAAGGAACTTTTCTGAGGCAAACCTATGCATAGTATGTGTTTACACAGCTCATGCCATATTTGCTTTCTCTCAACATTCAAGACCTTGTTGACTCAATTTCAGTGTGTGATCCAGCTCCGGATACTGTATAAAGCTGCCACGTAGCTGTTTATTTAGTACTTCAGACTCCAATCTCATCCCTCAAATGGACTGCAAACCTCCTGACTTAGCATGAGTGTATTTGCACAGCAAATTTATCTCAAAGGCCCTGCCTGAAATGGCCTTTCACTTTTGAAATTCGCAAGTAAGGAAAGAGCCTTCTATAAATCCATGCTAAGGAACAACACCGTGTGTATAAACGATGAAGTATTCACATGCAAATTCATGCCATGCTGAGAGCAAATGCATGACAGGCTTCAGTATATAACTGTCCATATTTAAGAGAAGCTACTAAAGGCAGGATTTCATAACAACTGTTGGAAGCCACAGTACATGGGGATGTCCTGACTTCTGCCCAGGGCTTTATGTCATGCAAAGGAACACCCTTGTGCCTGAGGTCAGAAGAAGAAATTTTAAATTCCTTTTTATGCAGGTAACGTAGGAAAGGAACAATTAGATTCAGGTTCCTATTCACTGAATTCAGCAGTTGAAGGCCAATATTTAGAAGAGGTCAATCCCACCATGGATTTTTAAATTACTTTTAAAGATGTATTGATGCAGACAGTGCATCTACTGGCGATCACATAAGAGAGAAAACAGTACTCCAAGACAATAATGTGCACCTGGGAAAATATCTGTGGACAGCAGTTGCTTCAAAACATTGTCAGCTGTAAAGATGGTTAAAGGTTCTGTGACGAGCTGAGAAAAGAAGAGCAGCTAAGACATTACCAGCCTCTTTAAACTTAACCTCTTAAAGGGAAAAAACAGAAGATAACTGGTATGTCTGACTGTGTTTCTCATTACGTATTTCTTGGCTTAATTCATTCTGTGTATCTTTTTTTAAAGGCATAGCTGACCAAATGCTCAGTCTCCTTAAAGGGAAAAAACATTGGTTTTCTTAGCTGTAACAGATCAGTTCTCTAAGCACAAAAGTTCCCCAAAGCTTTGTTCTACTGTTGAGTTTTCTGGTCTCTGAATGTATTTCATTGTCAAGTGCTTGGAAACCACTTTGAAAACAAACAAACAAAACAGCTTTAAAAAAAACAAATCAATAAACTTTTTGGCCTGCTTTCTGCCTGCAGTCTGATTTGACAGTCATAAGCCTCCAGATCTAGTTTTTAGAAATGTCTATGAATTGAGAATTAGTTGCCACAGTTTTCATAGATATGTTTGTGCTCCACAAGGAGATACTTGAAAAGAAATGCTTTAAAAGTCAGCTGATAGAAAGATTTAGGGAAATTGTAAGTGGAGAACACTAGAGGAAACTGTGACACAAGTAAAAATGTATGTATTAAATGTAATAGAAGAAATCTGTTTGTCAATAAATTTTCTCCAGTTACAATTCTTTTTTCTCCATGGTTAAAGGTATCATCATAATAATTTACCACCAAGTGGAACATAAAAAGGAAAATTACATCTCAAGGAAAATTACATAGAACACCACCAAAATATTGTTGAGACTGATGAGAGGCTGCACTTTTGGCAATATTGAAAAGCCATAATCGCAAATAGTCAGGCAGAAATGCAGGTGCTAAGTATGTGCCTAGATCAAACTTTATTGCTAGAAGAAAAATTACTCTGCTTAGCAGGTGGAAAAAGCTCATTTTACTTGTCTCTGCCCAAAGATACTAATTCAACCTTCAAAGTGAAAGAAAACACACTTACATCCAGATAAAAATTCATATATCAAATTACACATCCTACTTCTGCCAACAGAAAGCTTCCAAAAAAAATTCCCCTATCTGAAAAACCATGCCAGAAGTACACATTTCTGGGAAACCAAGCAAATTGCCAATCGAGCTGACAGTAAAGGCAATGAACACAGAAACAGAAGATAAACTGGCTTCCTTTAGAACAGTTTTGCTGATCCCACAGCCTTCATTCTTTGACTTTAAAGCTAGCTGAATAATAAAAAAAAAAAAGAAAGTAGAATTAATAAAATTTATTTGAGGGAGCTTGGCTGTTTTTCAATAGTACATTCTTCCACGTCCTTAAAAAAATTTCCAAAGTTGAGACAAAAATCTTTAGTAATCTAAATGTAGGCTTTCCCTCTCTGTTTTATAACATGGCACCATGCCACTTTATAAAAGATTCGCAGGACATGAATCACTAAAACTCATTTATAAGTGAAGGCTGAATCCCATTTGGGAATCTGGTTTTCCCCAGTTCTGAGGAATTAATTTAAGAATCTGCTATTTCTCTGTCTAAAAGCTGATAAAATAATTCAAGCTGCCTATCTGCATGAAATGCTCTCTCCTAATCTGCAGCGGAAGAAAAGGAAACAAAGACAGGGTGTTAATATATTATTCAGTAAATGTGCAGGAGTACAGAAGGCCAAATTTTCACTCCTATGAGACACTTGTTTTGTTGGGTTTTTTTCCTGACAAGCACAAGGAGAAAAATTCCCTCCTCATTGCTGCCAAACAGCAGCATCACCTCTGAGATACTGGGAAGCCACTGCAGGTATCTTGCACGCACCTCAGCCTGCCTCTGCTCTGCATGGCAAAGTGAGAAGTCAGGACACAACACACAACATAGGGACGAACACCTCAACAATTCATTTTGCTGGTCAGAAGCACCACCTACAGAGTCAAGCCTTTCAGCAAGAAATTTTATCAACAAGAGCAAAGGTGCACCCTAGACGGAGTAAGTGCTTCCACTTTCTTAGGTTCTAAGGCCAATTTGCAGCTGCACCTGCCTTCCAGTAATTTCAGTTCTTCCTTTTCTTCTGATCCCAGGACTGTTAGACACTGGAAATACAAATAAGCAAGCTGCAGACTGTGGCAGTTGTTGGGTACTTCCAGGTAGCAATTAGCATGAGAAGAACTCTCACTTGGCTAGGAGATGAGACAACAAATCCATGAACAAGTGCCACAACTCAAGGGTGATTTTACAAAAGCATTTAGTACCAGCGGGACAGCACAATACACAAACAGAAACTGAGACCCTTAGGGCTTGCCTTTGGAAAGAAAGGAACATATGCAGCAGAAGCAGACATCAAATAGCAGTTGATAAAATTTTGAAAAGGATTTGGAAAGTAAAATAAAACATTCCTTCAGTTTACTCCTGTAAACCAAAAAACCCACCACACAAGAATAAGACAAAGACCACTGGGAAGAAGATCCCTGCTGGAACAGATGAGCTGGAGAGAAAAAAGCACAGTGATACTGAAGAGATGAAGGAGTCAGGCAGAGCAGCGGACTGAAAGGGCAGACCAAAGCAAAGAGACACTGTAGGAATTGATAATTTATTTTTACCACAATTAAAAGGTAACCTATCAGATGACTTTTTTGGGTTTTTAAGAAAAATTAAGTTTTTCACACTTTGCCTTTTGCTCTCACTGAATTATGCCTGTTTTCAATTAAACTGTATGCTAATTCAGAAACTCTTAGTCCTGCTGGAGACATTGTTTCACGCATAGTTCAGCATACCCCACCTAAGAGTGATCCCCAAGCCAGATGTTGCATTTGATGTTCCTAGCATGAGATCTTCACAAGAACAAAGACACTTTCAAAGGAAAATCGTGTGTCTAACTCCCGAGTTTGGAAGTCCTTGCCATATCAATTAGCCATTGAGCAGATGGTTCAATACAAGCACATCCATCACTACTAGGAACACAAGCACTGCTCTCCAGATGGTAACAACAAAAACACAAACTTCTTTTGAGAAACCCAGTAAACCCGAATACTACCAAAAATAGACTAAATATGTTTTGGGATATCTGCAAGCCTGTTCATGATTTATCACTGTTACATATTAGGCCAATATTACAGATTACCCCTAAGCCTTATTAGACATTAGAGAAGGCACGCCAGAGAGGTCTGGATTGCAGTCCAGTAAAGGTTGACTTCACTCTGCAGCCATTTCCTCAGCAGAGTTTCTCCATCCAGCTGCAGGGTTTCATCAAGCTTGTAAGGACACAGTATGCTGAGACCTCACCTCCTCATCCTGAGTGAACTGAACCTGAGCAGTGTGTTCAAAGGTTATTGCAGGGGTAAAGGGGACAGACAACGCATTATCAGATAAGTCCAACTTCCTTAGGAAGTCAGCTCAAATTAAAAAGCACAGATTCTTCTCCCATACAGATGCAGATGGAAAACACCTAATCATCTGAACAAAGAACAAAGCAACAGGGTGAAGGTTAAGGGGCACTACTGGCCAAAAGAGACCTTTTGATCTTTTAGGCTATTGTGCCCTGCAGGAGAAGGAAACAGCTCAGTCATTTACACACTCGTGTTTTAACCCATTCAAAAATTTTCTTGATACTTACTACAAGTGACAAATTAATATTGCAGGGAGGTGAAGGATGTATTTGTGTAAACCTGATACAACTACACATATTTCCTGATAAGCTTGAATTTGGTGACCTCATGGTTGATACACTTCCTTGAATTCTTGTGCTTTGCAACACAGCATGGAAAAAGCACAGTGAGCAAAGGCACAGAAGTCTGACCACTTTGCATATACACAAAATACCTCTCATCATGACAGTGACAGCTATCCACTATGCCTTTTCAATAGCTAATACAGGTGCAAAGCATAGAAACAAGCACACCCACATTTTTTTGCAGTACATAAACTAAGAATCCAATGAAAACACAGAGCGGTTTCCCACTTCTCCAGTGCTTACTGCAGTTTACAGACACAAAACTGAAACAAAACAGAAACAAATTATTCCAAAGCACATTTCAGTTCTGGGGGCTACTGTTAACCTCTTTGTAGTTCTCAAGACAGCAAATCTTCAGAGGAAAACACCATTTGTCCACAATGTCAACTGCACTTTACTCAATGTGAGGTTCAAGGGCCAGACCACACCACTCAGCCTTTCCAAAGAGGACTGCAGAATAAAATTCCTTACAAGAGTCACGTTATCTGCATAATTCTGTCACTGCCGGTTCTTTTCAGCTTGTATGTTCCTATGAACTAATAAACATTAAAGAATTTGACCTGATTAATGAAAGAATTTATTTTCCTTAATCTGGCGATGTCCGAAAACTTATTTTGAACTATACGACCTCTAATCTTCTTTCCATCACAGGAAAAGCCTAATTAGTTTTATAAGAGAACACTGATAATTACTGAAGTAATTCCAAGTGTGCTTTTAAAGAACTGGCAATGACCCAAGGGTTGGAATCCTTCATTGTTTACAATGAAACCTGTGGTATTTGAAATATTTTTAAGGTACAATGAACCAAATCCAAAGAAAGTCTGCTTTCATGTGCACAAACAAAATATAAATAGATTGAATGCTGAAATGAGGCCTTCACACTAAATAATATATTGATAAAAATGAGCTATAGTTATGTGTTATCCTTTTAGAGTGAATGTAAGGCATGAGAGTCATTTACGAGAAATGAATTGATTTTTTTCACTAATCAAGGAAATGGGCAATTCCCGAAACTATAGATCTATATTCTCTTATAAGTCCTCACTCAAGTAATCCTCCTTGAGATTTTAAAAGTTCTCATGCCCTGCTGTATTTCCAGTCTTAGTAAGTATCTGACATATCACATGAAGACTTATCACATGTTATTATATGTAAACTACCCACCCACTGGGGTGGGCAAACACTTTTCTCTCTCCTCTGCTCCCAAATGGGCCCAGAATGCTGCCATCCCCCTTCCAACCTTGACAAAGAAGGAAGGTCTACAATATAGTATGACATTATCAGAACAAGTAATTAGATAGCGTGTTGTACTTGTTAGATAGCAGTTGTACTTCCTTAATTTAATTCTTTCACATATTGTTTTAGTTGTACCTTACTCCCCTCAAGTTTTTCACTTATGCATACACATACATATGCTCCTTTTAAGGCATCCAAGTGTAGAAATTAATCTCAAGTACTCAGAAATACGAATACTTCTACACTTGATATACATCAGAGCTGGTCTCTTTCCTAATTAACTCTCACAGACCCAGGCTACAAGAATTTAATCCCAACCTTGCACTTCAAGCATGTACACGGACTTCTCTCTTTCTACCACATGTACCAGAACATCATTCTCTTGATGTTCACAGCCTTCACTGGAGCCATGGACCCAAAAGTCATGCAGGGATACCTAGTCAAGCCAACTAAGCTAATACTACTTCTCCTTGTCCACTCTGCTTCTCTCACAGAGGTCCCCAGGTCCCTGAAAAGGACTTACGGTCCTCTTGTGGATCTTGCAGCAGCACAGCTAGTAAGTCAGTACCTCAATACAAACTGATTCATTCACGTTATCCTTTCTACCTCTCAATAGACTTTGATGCCGCTAAAAAACATACAGTCTCATCTCAGTTTTAGTGTGCTCCCCTCCACAAACATGCAGCACTTCCTTAACTGGATTGCCCTAACTGAAATAAATCATTTAGTGAAATGCCAAAAGCACAAGATGTAGTCGTTTTACAATTAACACGTGACTTTCCATTTCAAATAATTTAGATGGATCATTCAGTTTAGGAAGAATGTTGTCTGAAAATAAAACATAACATGAAGTTCAAATTTTATTTTCAATTTCTGATAAAGACTTTCAAACAGCATTCAAACATGGACTGAGATCTCTCAATCCACAAAAAAAAAATTCTAAAAAATTCCTAAGTTTATTCAGAATAATCTAAATGAAAAGCTTGCATCTTGTTCTTTAGTTGAGTTTTCTGTATTAGAAAGTTTCTTTATTTTCCTTGATGTAGAAAAACTAGCAGCTCTTTAGGTGTTCCATAGAGGGTCTCAGAATGGAAAATACTGCTATAAAAATAGTTTGCTTGAGCAAACTCTGCATCATTAAAATACTGCTCAACAAAATAAATAAAGCAATGAAGATATGAACATCTTAAAACAATATGCAAGATATCTATGACCCATAATTTTTATTGCTGTAAAATAAAGCAATGTTTTCCTGTAATTTCTTTTAGAACTCAGGAAAAGCAGTAAATTGAGTCCCTGTATGTAACCCACCAGCAAATGCTGAGACAAGAGCATCTGTAAGGCTAATGATGCTGCATCTCATTTAAAACTGAAAGCAGCTCATACAAAATTGAGGCTGTTACTAATAGGACATAGAGTGAGTCAGTTCCACAAGTTTCTCCCGACATGCTTCACACATAGAATAAGAAAACAAAATAGAAATTTTTAAGGCCACATCTCACATCTTCACATCACTTCCACTTGATCATCATTACAGCATCTGTAACTTGCATCTGCTCCTTCTCCCTCAATTCTCCCTTGAAAGTGAGATTCACTTCCTGAAGTTCTTTTTTTTTGCCTTCTCTTCTGAAGGATGACTATAGAAAAGGGCTGAGGAGAGGAAAAAACAACCTTGGATTCTACACACACGAATCATTCCAAGTTTTCTATCTTTGCTTAACAGGGCTCTTCCTTCCTGCTATTATTAGTAAATCTCACAGTTTACGGCTCTCAGTATTGAGCTGGCAGATAACATACAAAAGAAGAAGGATTTCTTACTTATTAGCTTCTGACACCAATAAATTCTGTACACCTACACAGTGGAATGGAAAAATCTCTTCCTGTGGAAGGCTGTTCATCACATTTTTCATGCATTGTTGCTGATAAGTTTAACTTTTTTGTTTCACAACTCAGCAATGAAGCAGCTATTGTTTCCAAAGTGCTGAGCAAGTCCAACTGTGGGAATGAGAGACGTGCAGCAATTCTCAATGGTCTCTCTGGTGGCAGCAGATTAAGGTGCCCAGACATGGGGGAGAAAAGGTGGGGGTGAGGGGAACCCGAAGTGAGCATTGTTGGGAGCACGAACCTTTTGGTGTAGTTACATCAATTACGTTCTGCTTTAGTTGTTTCTATTCCCGTATCCTACTCCTTAGGAAAAATTCTGCTCTTTGTGCATCTAAACAGGTCCATTCAGATACATAATACATGATGCACAAGGCCAAGCACATTCTTACAAGTTTACGTGTCTAAATCCAGAGACCTGCAAAACCTTTAACGTAAATTTCATGGTGTGAAACACCAACATCCTACTTTTTGTTCTTTTGTGAAAACCTCGTCTACAAAAGCTTGTGCCAATATCACCACAAAGCAAGTCATTAGAACTCACATAGCATTATAAAAATAGCACCACTTAAAATATCTTTGGAGAGTACTATGCTTTTCACATTTCTGCAACTTTCCATCCGTACAAGGATCATATATGCAAAACATATTTAGGTGACAATGCTAAGAATGTAAATACGGGGATGTAAATACTTGACTTTAGAACAATATATACTGAAAATATTTGTAAGCCACAGTAGAAGAGCTTAAAAAGATCAGAAGTAAGTACATGTATGTATTAGAAATGCAAGTGATGTATCCTTTTTTCCAAGTACGAGAATTTAAAAAACGAAAACTAAATCAAAACAACTGACTATCATTAAAAAGATGGCAAAAATGAATGCACATTACTTCAAAGAAGAGATCGACTGCAGGCAATTATTACCAATACCTGTTAAAATATTATTAAAGTGATCAGTTCATCAAATAGTTGGGTTTAGATCACAGAACCTTATTCATGTTCATTCTCAAGTCCCATGACACAAGCAAATGCTACCAGAGATTACCTGTGCCCTCTGATGAGAGGGTATTTCAAAGCCATGGAGTGCTGTTCATAACTGACTTACTGCAGATTTATGCAAGATAATCAGCCTCAGTAACCACATATACACACATATTGCTCTTGAATTTGCAGACACGTAAGTAGATGACTAATTCTAGCTTATGAATACAGGTATGCATAAACTTACATTTGCACTGTTGGCAGGAGCCCAACTGCAGGAGCCTGTGACAGGCTCAGTCCTTAGTCTTCAGTGTGGGAAAGCTCAGTGCAGAACTGGACAGTCACATGAGGTACCTGAAGTTAAAAGACTCATATATAATACATTGCTAAGAATGCTACACTAGAGGATCACTTAGAATAGATATGGAATTATAAACATACCTTCTGTGTTTGAGTGTGTGGAGAGGAAAATTAACATTATTCTGCTGAAAGCCTGTTAGTGACCTAATTCTACAGCCAGCTATTGTGATGCTGAGTGCTTGCTCCCATTTCTGTCTGCAGTAATCACTGCCCAAATTCCAGCCCAGAGTTACCTACTGATTAGCAAGCATGCATACAGCAGGGCAAAAGAATAACAGGCAAGAATCTAATGTTTTCAAAGATACATTTTCCACATATTAACACCAGCTGCACCACTCATTAGTTGAAATATGAGGAAGGAAATGGAAAACATTCAATTTTCAAACTATCAGTTATCACAGCACAAGTAAAAATAAGCATTCTCACAAATTATTTTGTACGGATCAAGCTACCTGACAAAAGTACTTGATCCCACAGCACAAGAGAAAAAACTAGTCATTCATTATCAGTGGAAATGGTTTCATCCAGTACAAAGTCCATTTATACACAGGATCAAATGATTACTTTGAGCAGTTTGGGTCTGAGAGATTGTCTGTTGTTGCAAAGTCTAAAACAATGCAACTATTTAGTTCAGCGAGGTTACTTGGTCACAGCTCTCAATTACCTGCACAAAGGATTTAAACTTAACCCACCAAATAAGACAGCAGAGGAAATGCCATGTACTAGACCTCCACTGAAAAGTGAACATTGTGAAAGTAAACTAATTAAGTACTGACAAAGCTCTTCAAGGGGGGGTTGAACTGATTGACAAAAAATAAGATTGGATGCACTTCTAAAAGCTTCTAAATATGGGCTCTCTACAAATACAGGACTTCCTATATTAAAGCCTTTAGTTCATATTGCACCAACATCAGACTAGGCTACTAGAAATCATGAACAGCTCTCATATAAATAAGTGTCTTAATGGTGAAGAAATACAATATACAAGGGACAAACTACTGGTCACATGACACTTTGCTGGATGTACATCCAAACTGATCCTGTCATTTGAAATAGGTGGCAACACTTGGTCAAAAATACCTTCCTCCAAAAACTTCCCATCATATTGAAAAAAAGAGACAGACCAATCACACTTAATTTGGAGGAGAAGGCTGCTCTATATTGGGAATTGTGACAATGCTGTTCTAGCAGATGAATTATTATGTGCCTTGAGACCTGTGCAGTAAAGACTTCCCACAGCCAAGACCTTCGGAAGCGTGTGGAGCAGGGGGAAGGAGGGGAAAAGGAAGAGGAACAGGTAGGCTCTAGGGAACAGATATTATTATCCTCACAACCAGGAGAAACCCTGGGGAGTAAGAGTTTGTTTGACATTTATGTTCATCTCACGCACACAGTACTTCAGTTCTTGTTGCACATAACTCAAGACAACACTGAAGTCTACAGCTTAACTCACATACTTGTTCTTTTTTTTTTTCTCTCTCTCTCTCTCTCCCCCCTCCTCTCCTTTTTTTTCTGCCTAGAATTAAACTTTAAAAGCTTATCTCCTTGGTTTTAGCTCCAGACTAGCTGTAAAACCTCAGAGGTCAAACATCTCTTTTGCTGCAAGTGCTGAACTTGATCCAAAACATGAATTACTGTGAAAATTAGTTGTAATTCAAATTCTTATAACTTACATTCACCATTGGCCTTCAGAATCTGCAGAAACTTCACCTACAACACTGACCACTATAATTTTCTTCCAAAGTTCATTTGATTTAAGAAGCCTTTTTGCCCTGCAGTAATATTAAAACCAATTACTTGAGAAAGATATTTTGAAGCTCTGTCCTCACTGATTTTATCATTAAAAGAGGCCATTAGATCACCCAGTTCAAGAAGGGCAAAATCATGATCTGTCACACAGAGTTACATCACACAATGAGCAGCACTGCTGTCTTGGCACAAGAGCTTCCGGGTGACCATGTGAAGTCCTGACTGGAAGGGAGAAGGGCTGCCAGGCTAAGGCAGATGCCACCAAACAACCCCAAAAGGCAACTGCCTGCCCAGGCCAGCTCCATGCTGTGCACAGCCATGCCTCTTCTTCCACTTGTCCAAATTTCCCTTTCATCTGGGTTCTCCAAGACATTGAGATGTGCAACTCTCAAATTATGCATGTAATTTGAAATGCAACTTATAAAGGTACAGAAGGCATGAATATCAGAGATGCTCAGACAACCCTCATGGACTGCAGTGTGGAGGTATCTTCACCCACAGCCTAAGTGTTGCAGATGGGCTTGCCTTCACTCTGTTTGAGAGCACCATGTTCAAGTCTGGGCCAGACAGCTTTCCAGCAAGTGGCCTGGGTCACCATCTGGCTCCAAAACAGCTTTTTCTGTGCTTCTGTGTCCAAAGTGCTTGAAATGAAGATAATGCAGGTTTTAAAGCTATAGGCTAAAATGTGTGCCATGCCCAAGGGCTCGGTGTGGGGGGCATTCAAGGGCATAAAGCCAGCTGGGATAGAGCTGGCTTGCTCTGCTCACCATCCTAGCCAAGCTTGCCATAGGCCACATCCACACCATCCAGAATAAATGGTTAATTATGCTGTCTAGTCAACTGAGCATGCATTTCCTCTTGGAGAGAAATAACTGATTTATTCAGGGAGCAAAACTAGCTTAAATGTCTGGCTGAGGCCCAGAAATAAAACATGGACAATTTCTGAGCCAGACTGACAGTGTAAACCACCTTCAACCACCCCGGTTACTTGTACTTTTATTATACCTTTAAGCAATTTGTTCAATAATGACAAAATTATGCAAGCATAAGAAGCATTCCAGCATACTTTTCAGACAGTGTTTATCACCTAAAGAAAACACTCAAATACATTGCTTTACTTAAATTCCATGATCAGACACTACAAACTACAAGGCAACCTTGATATGAAACTATCAATGTTAAGTCAATATTACAAAGCTGTTATCAGTGCAGTGCAGCTGTGGGTACAAAGCAAGCACAAATATAGACCTCTATGTTTGGAATATACGTATATTCCAAAAGAAAGTACTCTTGACTGATGATTAAAATGCAGTAAGCTGTACTGGCAGAGAACTCTGGTATAATGTTACTCATCAAATCAGAATCATCCTCCCTCTCCTGCTGCCTCCCTCACCCCCCAAAAAACCAAAAAAAGCACTAAGCCACAGTAATTTTCTAACCAATGTTACTGTATCACTGAAAATGCTGCAACATGAAATCAACCTCAAGAAAGTGCCATTTTATCTACTTAAGGAAATTCCAGGAGGCTGAAGCTGGCTGAAAGGCTGTGCTTTTGGTTTTGCAGGAAACTGCTCCTGAAACGCTGGGTTTGCAGGTGAGAAAGGAGGCTCCCTGACAACACATAGCCCAAGAGAGGGGGAAGCTGGTCCTAACACCAAGGTGACAACAAAGGTGGTCCATCCTTTGCTGTGGGATGTGCTGAGAGTATGATTTTTGGCAGGGTAGGAAGTGAGGAAGAAAGAGCAGGGAATTGCTACAGTGCTGTCCTTGTTTTCATGACATGTGCTTTTATAACTTGTGCTCCCTGAGGTAAAAGGCATAATTTGGACTCAACAGCTGACAACTCAGCAGTTCTCTTGCCCATGGGATAAGGCAAAGCTGGTTCTGTTGTAGCAACAGTTGATGCCACTCCAGTGCCAGCTCCAGAAAGTGCACGGAAAGGAGGGCAGACATATGCCCTTCAAAACCTTACACCCTGACCAACAACCATACCAATGGCTTAGGAGCTATTTTTAGTTTAAGCACTTTCTGCTTGCAGTGAAACCTGCTACTAGGAGTGATTCCAAGAGACAGCAGCAGGGAAAGGAAGACAGCAGCAAAGTGGCAAAACCTCCTGCTGAGAGTTCCTGGTGCTTGCAGGAGTGCAAGGACCTTATAGACACAGGGCAGGAGGGCTCCCACAGTCTGTAAATGTAGGGACTGCAAATTTTCCAGAGGAGGAAGGATAGCAATGATCAGCAAAAAAAATGCTGGTACATACAAAAGATAGCCCCCGGATATTTTTTTTCAGTGACAGATAAGAACCTCCAGATATCATTCATTTTAATTACAATCTGTTACTTTATAAGTCAGTAAGGAAGAAACACAGGAAACCTCTACATTTTCTGTATCCTTGCTCCCCCTCAAGTCCTTGAAAAGCAGGGAAGAAAATAGGTCTGTTCATTTAGAAATTTATACAGCCCTCAACATTGCCAGGCTAATAACTGGAAGAAATCTACAAGAATCTGGAAGATGATCCCTGGTGACATTTAAGCACCTATAAAACCCAAACTTTTGATGCTTCAACTAAAAGAAACGTGTTCAAAAACCCCACTCGGCTGCAGCTAAGTATTAGGGAAAAAAAATAAAAGGAGGGGTGATGATAAATTTTGTAAGCATCAGCATGCACAGATGCAGTCTCATCCTTGACAGGGCCACACCACCTTGCCTTATGCTTAGACACTCAAGATTCATGAAGCAATTACTCCCTGCCTGTATCTGCTCATAAAAAGTGCACAGAACCACAGAATCAGGTTCCACATTAAAAACAGAAGCTACTGCTTTTCTTTAAATGCATCGAAAAAGCAGCAGGAGTGTCCCCTTTTCTAAGGCAGTCCAGGCACTGCAGCACTCCCTGGGGTAGGGGAAACACCTCTGACCACCTCCAGAGACTACTCAAAGTACAGACAAGTCAGGATGGAGAATTCTTCAGCCTTTCTGTTGATGGCATTTCTCTCTGAGGCTTAAGTAACCAGTGAGTTGGAGCAGGACTCCATGTCCTTGTGAGAGGGCACTCGCTGGAAGTGAGCGACTGTGGACTCTAGTTCCTGCTTCCAAGGATTATTTTGATCTTTTACATTTAACTATTTCTGGAACAAAATGCATCATACCGCTCTGGAGCACAGAGCACAACCACCTCAAGTTTTATCTAGACTGCTTGTCTAGCAGTCAAGAAGTAGTCACAACTAAACCTCAGGGGAAAAGACATAGCAAAACATAAATAGTTTCAACTAATTCTAGCTAGTTATGATAACCAGAGTAAAACTGCCTTTCATACCCATTCTCCATGTCTCCCTGTATATGAATCAATGTCTAACTGAGAGCAACAGTGTCACCCCTCAAAGAGCCACCAGTATTTTGAGTTCTCAATCCTCCCACCTATGCAAGTATCTTTAAACCTCCTTCAGCAGACCTTTTCTTCTATTGCTAACATCCCTTCACTTGAACCACGCCAGTATTTCAACATGTCTGAGTGTAAGATGCTAGTGTTTCAATTACTGCATCCTAGATCAGTATGTATTATTGAAAATGAAACAAAACTATCTCCAAGTTTTCTGATTTCTTTTTTTTCTGATTTCCCTTCCAGTCTCCAAAACCTGTCTTTCAACATCTCAAAAAAGAACATCACAAAGTAATATATACAATCATTTAAAATTGGATCAGACAATTTTTGCTTTCATCCAACAGATGTATCAACACAACAGGACTGCTGAATATAGCATCCTCTGCACTTCTTTGAGCTCTAGCACATAGCTTAAGGGGAAAAGAACCTCCTTTACCTGGTTACATCATCTATGAAGTCATTTGCAGAAAAATGTAATCCATCTGTATCAGCCTTGTGATGCACTGCACTCTGCAAGGTAGAGTCAATATTCATACACATCTAGATGGTTCAAGATTGCCAGTCTTCCAGCAGTTTTATCTTTCAGGTGGAATTCTTACTAACAAATAAGAGTTTAAATATATCTTCATAAAGCACAAAATTTTCTGTCAGTCACCCACTTGTGAACAACATTCATACTCTAAGAGAGCTGTTTCTATTACATTTAGAGACTCTGTTCTGACATCACCTATGGAAGCTATCAAATTCAGACATTTTTTGAACATTTACTAATGCCCTGAACTGCATGATGTTGAAATAGATGTGACCTTATAGCCTTAGATTGTAACTCAACAAGCACTTGAAAATTAAAGCCCTATGAATACCTGCTGAAATAGCATTGGTAGCTTTGCCACCTGTGAAACAGTTTTCCTTGCTTTCAGAAGAGCATCTCCACCCAAAGGGCTGCTCCCATGTATTCCAAACTTGCCTTTGGCAAGTCTGTGAGAATGCCCTCACCTAAAGGTGAAGTCTCTCCCTTTCCTCAGCACACCTGTAAAAGGATTTTGCACAATCTTACTCATAGATAGTGCTTGCCACTGCTGCTCTAAGTGACTAAAGTGGTCAGTTTGGAGAGTGCACAATGGAAACTGTTATCACTTAGTAACGCTGATAAAAGTTTGAATAGGTGAAATAGGGATAAGATGAAAGGATGGCAAAGACTTAGTAAACAGAAAATAAACAAAATCAGGTGACTCCCTAAAAGTTATACTCCAAACCAGTTCCAACTTAGTGATCTTTAAGCTTTCCATTTGTGGATTTCTGCAACATTTTCCAGTTTAGATCATAGCCCTGCAGTCTACTGACACTACAGTGTCATTCCTAGACCTCTCAGAAGTGACCTGCAGACGTGTCTCCAGGTAATGACCAGCATCTCATACTAACCAATGCCAACCAACTGCAGATATGGCACTACTATTCTGTGAATCCACTCATGGCATTTGCTTCTGCCCTCTTCCCCCTCCAAATCCTTCCCCTCATCAAACAAATTATTTTTGTTTTGATCTTGATTCACATTGTAGCCAAATCCAGGAGACTTCTATGTCTATGCTTACCTTTATGTACAGAATTCAGCAGAAATCAAAGCTTATCTTTATATCCAAGACCATACAGCCTACAATGGTTGACAAGCTAAGAACAAGCATAGACTTTTTGCAGAACAAGGCATTCATGCCTTCTCCCCTACCGGATGTGCAAAGCTTTATATATAAAGCATGTGAGCACTGATGGATCTACATCAAGCAACACACTGTCTCAGTTGGCAATGCCACATGCTGATTTGAGAGGGAACATGGCATGACATAGACTTTAATCTTTCCCACAGCTACTAAACCTGTTAAGTCTGATTAACAGTCTGGATTCATGCTGTGGGGTTGAACTAAGGGTTTGAGAAGAATTTAAAGAATTCTTCTACAGTAAGGAGAAACGGCAGAATGGACTTTCAGGTGAGATGTCAAAGGAAAGGCACACTGCCTTACTTAGGTAACAAGCTGGGTTTCAAAGACAGCAAAAATCTATGCAATGCCCATGCTTCTCTAAAGGGAATTCCTTGATTATGGAATATGGATAATTGACTATTTTTGCAATGGTGATTTTAAGTATGAAAGCCTGTAGAAAAGACTCAAAGTGATAATTCCTGCACAACAGCTCAGGGTCCAAGTATCCCTATCACCAAGTAGAAGATGATTATAATATCTATCCAGAGCTTTACTTCATTGATACCAAGCCCTCCCCCTCGCCCCCCAGGCACTCATCACTGACTAAAATTAAAAAACAAACCATGCATATAACCAATTCCTAAAAAAGTAAAACACAGCATGTCAGCACAACATGCCTCATTCGAATATATTTAAAACACGTTCAATTTTAACAAGGGAATAACACTCCGTCCAGAACTACCTCAGGGGCTCTGAGAGATCGTTTTCGAGCGCAATCGCTACACACATTAGGCATTCAATCACTCAGCAGACACAGCAAGCTGCCACTGCGCCGGAGCCCCTGGGCAGCCAGTGCGCAGCGAGGCGCCCGGCGTGTCTGGATGCTCCCCAGACGCAGAAGGGGCTCTGCACTCCCCTTCCATTTTCCAAGGGGGTGATACTTATTCAAAATAAAATAAGATAAAATTAAACGCAATTAAATAAAAATAAAATAAATTAAATAGAATAAAACCACGCAAAGGGGCAGAAATAGTATTTACCCGCCGCTCAGTCCTCGAACGAGCCAACCTGCAGGACGGGCTGTTGACAAAGCACAGCCCCTG
>VWZF01004974.1:252129-313159 GCA_013396755.1 Sclerurus mexicanus
CTGGGAGGGAGGGAGGGAGGGAGGGATGGAGGAGCGGGGCTGGCGGGCTGCCCGCGGGAGGAGCCTGTGCCGCGCACCGCCCGGAGTCGCCCCCGCCCCCGGTCTTGCCCCGGTCCTGCCCCGCAGCCCGCACCGCATCCCGCACCGCAGCCCGCACCGCAGCCCGCACCGCATCCCGCACCGCAGCCCGCACCGCCCCGGGGTGCAGGGCCCGTGGGTGCTGTGTCCGGGGTGCTGTGTCACTGAGCTGCCGGGGGACACCGGGTGCTGTGGCAGCGCCCTGCGGGGGAGGGGGAGGGCACGGATCTGCTCCGAGCCTTCCAGGTTCTCTCTGTGACGCGGTCAAATACCCTGCTTAGAAAAGGATCCTGGATGCCTCCAGCGCTGCCAGCCCTCCAGGGCTTGACGCGGTGGGCCTGGCCCTCCAGACCCAGGCGGTTCTCCACTCATTTTATTTTTGTGTTTGCCTCTAGTTTTTGAGGTCTGGGACTTAACCTCCAGCATTTCTTTGAAGCCACAGCAGTTGCATGCCAGCGTCTCTTTTAAATTAAACTTGAAATCTTCACAATCCCACAGTCTCAAGAGTCTGGCAATTAAAAAAAATATGCCATGAGACCCATAAAATCAGAAAAGTTGGCAAGCTTGTTGCTTCTCTCTTGTGCCTGAGTCAACCACAGGAGAATGGGGAGAAAAAGTAAATGCTGGATTTTCCTTGCATTTTTCTGCCTAGGTTTTCCTGCTGTGGGCTTCCAAGTTGCCACAGATTGTTTGTCTCGGAACCCAGAAGATAGGGAACTCCACTGAACTGTATGGAGATCCTTAGCCAGACGTGTCCCATCTCGGCTAAGGAAATTATTTCAGGTCCCCAAACCCATATTCTTCTGCCCTCCAGTGCCCTCCTGGTCGAAGTGAATACAGGTTATTTTGTAGAGATGAAATCTATCCTCATTTCCTTCCCTTTCCAGTGTTTTTGCTTGTGGAAACAGAATTGAAGCTGATGCTCATGAACCTTGTGGCTGGGTTATACATCAAGATATGTGACTTTAGTAGATCTGTTCTGGCTCAAGAACACATTGGCCTCAGGTCTTGAACCCTGAGAACAGTTGTCTATGTGTTGGCCTGTCACCTCAAGAAGAAGGATTGAGTCTCCTTATACACATACCATTCTTGGATTTTTTAAACATGATATGAAGAAAAGTCACGGGCTGTGAATCCCAAGCACAACATGGTGTTGTCTCTTGATGGACACTGAAACTTCAAGGATGGACAGAATTTAAGAGAAGATCCCTATTAGGGGTCTTCTATTTGGTAGCTTTAAGGAGTTGCCCTTCCAGCACACCAGTCAGCATTTCACAGTGCCAAATCTCTCCCTGATGAGAAGGTGTGCTGGATGGCTGATTCTGTGGTCTAGACTTCACTCTAGGCACAAAGAGGTTTAGTATGCCAGATTTCTAAGAAAATTTTTCCATTTAGTTCCCATTCTAGCCCAGAAGGCCTCCTACCCTCTTTCCATGCAACAGTAGCCAAATCACAATGAACCTGGGAATACCCATGGCACCATAAGGCTTGGACATTTCATTGTACTCCCTTGTCCAAGGGAAGCCTGCCTTTGTCTTCATTTCCAGAACTCACTAACTGGAGTCTGCTGCCCTCCCTAGAATCTGCATCCAAGGCTCAGTAGGGTGCAGAATGCACCTGTGCCATAGATGAAAGACCCACAAATGCAGGTTTCCATCCATGAAAATGACACAAGGACTTTCTTTCAAAGGCATTGAAAACATATGAAATGGTATCACTTTTCTTTTTGGCAGCTCATGTTATTTCAACTTTAGTAAAGCTCACATGCATCATACTTGTCAGAAAGCCCTGTACCATTCACATAGTACCATCAGTAGTTGTGGAAGATTTAGCAAATTTCTAGATCACAAAACCAAGCGTTTTTACTATTTTCTCTTTTTAAATAGTAAGGTAGCTTCTGTGTAATTCACAGACATTCCATACAGGAACTGTGGATGTTTGGGTTTTTGTTAAGCAGGAAAATGTGATCTTGAAATTAGAAGAAGCTACCATGAGAAATCAGAGGTAGGGGTAGTTCCTGAAGTTAAATTTTAAGGTTTTGATAGTGTAATGATGAATCAATCCTTAATGACTCAGTTGAAAGTTAAGAAACTCTTTAGATCTGATACTATTTAAGACAAATCTATATAGCACAAGTTTCAAGGTGATAAAACTACAGATGGTTGGTATCAGTTGTGTCTTTTTTATACAGTGAAATATGCTAATGTTAAAATAAATATCCCTTAGACTAGACAAAAGATTGGCCTAATTACCCCGCTACTTCTGATCTGCAGAAAATATGCTATCCAAGAATGCAATCTCATCATGACACCTTCCCCATAAAATATCATAGCTGCTTTATTTTATTATTAAATTTATCTGCATATAGGACATATACACAGGCTATTTATTTTGCTTCCTGCCTTATCTCCATTTTCCAGAAGACGAAAGGACAGATGCTGTGATGCACAACTGTATCTTTATATACTCAGTGTAGGATCTTTTCACTGATATCAACAGCAGCAGGGCTTTCAACATTGATATTTTGGGCAGTGAAAGGGGGAGGTTTAAGTCTCTGGAGAGTAGGCTAGCTTTAGTTTATCTTAATCTATCTCAGGGCTTAGTGTTACCTAGAGAACAACAGATCTGCTGTCTAGGTCAGAAAAAACTTCTTGAGGCATGTAAATTCCGAATGAAAGTGAGAAGCCCAGCTAGGACATTTTCATTAATGACAGTTTCCTGGAGCCATTTAGTCTTGTATTTAAGGGTGTGTTGGTTATTTATGGCAGGGAAAAGGAACGGATGTGTTGATGTTCTGGAACTTTTCCTTTGTGCATTGTTTCCCATTTCACAGTTGTATTTGGCACCCACTTTCCTCCAGCCAATAAAGAATATTAAAGAACTTCCTTTGCTGAGAAGTTGTGGCGCACATTTTACAAACCATACAGTTTAACCAGAAGTGTGAAAGGCAGTACTTCTACTTACAAAAGCCAGAGATTGTAAATAGGTAGTAGTGCCAGCAAAGGTCTGCCAATGGTTGATTTTATTTTATTACTGTTTTCTTAGGAAAAAAAAAATCATATAATAGAACCAACAAAGCAAATTTCAGTCTGACTGAATGTATTCAGGAAAGTCAGAAACAAAACTCACACTGGCTGTGATAAATGCAGGAGTAACCTCTATTCACGCCAAGAATAACCTTGAGTACTGTGGATAGTGCAAGTATTTTGGTGCACTCACAAAGCAACTGTTCTTTCCTGTGAAGTCTCAGTGGAAGCATCCCTGTGTTGTCAAGTTGGCACAGAGCTTTTCTTGGAAATGAGGATGCTGACTCCAGACAAATAAGCTCTTGGTAATTAGTATTTTTCAAATACAGAGAATTTTCTTTATCATAGGACCTATGCTGGTAAACTCAGGGACATGTTGGCAATATATTGCTAAAGGGCTTCAAAAAATTCCCTGGTCTTCCTCGTCTGCAGGAAAAGCATGCAGTCTATTGTGGCTTTCGCATTTGCAAGAAGAAGCAATGAAGGACTTTGATCTACTGACCTGAACTAACTTTGATAGTGCCATGAGCTTAAAAAGAAATGGAAAGAAAAACATTACTTGCCAAAACCAATTAAATTTAAGGCACTTGCAATCCTTCCAGTGGAAAAAAAAAATCTACCTCAGATGCCTGGGAATATATGGTGTTGAAATACTGGATTCACTACCAGTAATAAGACCCTTATGGTCAGCATTGAAGCTTCTCCCATGCAGTACAGAGATGATAGAAGGTGGATTGCATTGCCACACATTGCCAAGTGTCAAGATCGTTGTGTCTGACCAGGGTCACTTTTGTGTAGAACAGAGGACAAGGGGTACACAAGACAAAGTCTTCACTAAGTGTGTTGGGTCTGTCTTGACTGGCAACAACAAACAATTCTTTTGAACAGGTCTTTTATGTCTTCCTGAATCAAATAGTTGTTAAGTAATGATTTTTTCTCAGACCTTTCCTTTTCTTACAGAACCTTTGGAAAAACTTCTGCCCTTTGCTTTATTTCCTTAATTTTCACATCTTTATGGCTACTCTCTGTCTTCCTCTTGAAAAGATGTTATCTGAGCCCATGTTACCAGACCATGGTTTTGGAGGGGTGATGAGTTGCCTATGCTATCATTACTTAGAGTAAGGGAACTGAGGTCTTGTCTTGTGATCTTGATGTAAACAGCACACTCCTCACCATTCCTTGATTTGACTGCAGGCATTCATGCCCATCATGTCCATTAATACTCATTCGTTCCACCCTTGCTCTGGCATGACTTCCAATGCTCCCACAAGCAGGCATTTCCATTTGTATTTCATTCAGATGAGTCTTAATATCTCAATTACAAATGTCTACAGTGGCTACCATGAACTAATGCCTGAGATGGAACTTGCTGCTGAAGTTTCTCTGCTAACACAATCTACATGTTGTAAATCAGTTAACAGCTGCAGGCCTGTTTTTCAATCTAAGCACTTGTGCCATTCTGCAGATGATTATACTGACAGTGTAAAGTGCAGCACATGCTTAGTCATCATGTTGGATGCATCACATTGCTGAGTCCTATACAGTAGGATGAGAGGTCAGTCTTTGAGACAGTGAAATAAGATACAGACTAATTCTTGGAAAGAAATGAAGCTAAATATACATTTCTGAAGAAACATCAGCAAATAGTAACAATATTGCTGATTGTGGAAGAGTTGATGTAATCAGTCCTAGAACTAAGTCTGACTCATAGATATGAAATTAAAAAGGCTTACTTTGTACACTAGTGGAAGGGCCAAATTGCATCACAAAATAAGAGGATTTATGAGGATCAGAAACTAATTTAGCTTTGTAATAGCCACAAAAGCATGGAAATCTGAAAATAAAAGATACCAAGAACATCTCAGACATTCGTATTCTTATAATACTGCAAGGCCCTATATTGACTCCCCACCAGCAGTGTATCACATTCAAACATACTGCCATGTCCTGTGCAACTTTCAACTATGCTCCTTATTTCACAACTCTTGTCACTGCTGTGTTGGCTCTACTTCCAATGCAGCGCCGCTCCTGTCAGTCACACTCTTCTGATCACTAATTCATCAGTGGGATATTGCCATGCTTTATCTAAGAGAATTCACAGAGAAATGCCTGCTGTACTATAAGGCTTAGTAAGTTGTTGCTTCAGATTTTCTGTGCATCAGTTCAAGGCCTGAACATGTCTGATGAATGTCAGATGAATTTGAAGCACGCTAAGCTGTTACGAACTTTGCATGCACTCCAGAGCTGATCTCCACGTCAACAGGAGCCATTCAACCAGAATTCATGTAACTCAAGCTGAGCTGTCAGTTTCGGTGAATCCTGAATAAGTGGCTAGAATTTTCAAAATTCTCCCTGCACAAAGTTTCCAGGCAGCAACATCCTCTCTTCCCATTGAACCATATCCAGGGAAAGAAATAGGACTTTTCCCATACTATCCCTAAACTGAGCTGTTAGCCCACTCACTGCTTGGAAGCAAATTTCTATGCATCAGCACAGAAGTAGTGAGACAAAGACAGCTCAGATAGAGAGGAGGTGGAAATATGTAACAAATGCTTCTCAGGACCATAGGAAGTTCTGTATTTACATGGTTCATAGCATTCCTCCTGTCAGTCTTTCCATGTCATTTTTCAGATGTGAGTTTCAATAATGCTTAACACAGTGGATCAGAGATTGGGATGTTACAGTATTAAACAATATGCAAATAAGATACCTTAAGGTGTAACCTTGAAAGGTATTATGACCAAATCCAGTTACTAGAAGCAACTTTGTACTTTCTGGGTCTGACTTTAGAAATATTTTTTTTGGTGTGTGTCATTTACCTTGGTTAACCACAGTTCTCTTGCAGGCTAATAAAAGGTCTCTATTTGTACACAAACAGAAATGCTAACTCTAGTAAAGGAGATAGTTCCAGTGTGTTTGGAAGTTAGGTTGAAAGACATTTTCATAAAGGGAGGTGATTGTTTGCATGAGGTTATATATTGCAGCAAATTCTGTATCCATTCCAGGAGTTTTCTACCAATGACATACAATCCTAACCTAGTACAGACTTAATTACATACTTGCATACATCTTTATATCCCTCCCTTCTGGAGTTGAAAAACATTTTTGCTTTCATTAGTTTGAAGACTGATGGCAATCTTAATTTGCCTTTGCACAAACCTAGTAAAGCCAAAAGACACGGCTGCACAGGGCATGCTTTGTTGTAGCATCCGGGCTGTAAAGTTAAACTTTTTCAAGCAGAAAACAATTTTCTGTAAAACACTTTTTAGAACACATGTGGACAGCAATGGAGACACCAGAGATGTATGTACATGCTGAAAACAGTGTGACTGAGTATTCTCTGTCTTGTTCCCATTCTTTGCCAATCTGGATGTCTAGGCAGCTTCATTCCCCACTGGGGTCACAGAAGATGCAGAGAACAACCATCCTGGTGTCATAGAATCCCATTCGTCAGCACTGAGCTAAAAAGGATTCACATTCACTCTTGTCTCTGTTCTGTACTCCCTGCTCTGGAACAGAGCTCACCTGGGAGGCTGCAAAGCACATTCTTCAGACAGATTCTGGGAGTGCATGAGGCACAGCGGGAGTTAATACATGTATTGCCCTAGATTAGAGTTTGGCAGATACTTTTTCTGCCAGCAGTATGAACTTCAACATCCATCAGCTCTCTTATTCCATGATCCTAGAGGATCCTGCATTGTGTTAACATAAATCTTTTCATACATCCACACAGTAAGACATATCAAGGAAACAAT
Source organism: Sclerurus mexicanus (assembly GCA_013396755.1). Classification (NCBI taxonomy): domain Eukaryota; kingdom Metazoa; phylum Chordata; class Aves; order Passeriformes; family Furnariidae; genus Sclerurus; species Sclerurus mexicanus. The sequence goes on from VWZF01004974.1 coordinate 258,989, forward strand.
TCCTTTTTGGTTTCCTGTTTTGTGGTGTTGGGTGGTGTTTTTTGGTTTGTTTTTTTTTTAATTAACTTCCCCTCAAGGTATTTTTTAACTGAATAATTTCCCTGCTGTGAGTTACACTGAATACAAATATCAAGCCACTGTAAGGCTGGTAGGAGGTAGGAATAAACAGGAATAAACAGCCAAGGACAAAGGTTAAAGGGCTGTAGGGCTGGAATAAACACCAAAGGGCAGAAGCTGAAGGAGTGCTCCCGCTGTGTGTCAAAGCATCTAGGCTATCCTTAGTCTGGTAGAGGTGGTAAGTTCAACATTCTGCTATGTGCCTTAGCCACTAGACTGGAGTATTTCAGGCATAGTCAGGACCCAAGAACACTTGCAAGAGCCAGGATGAAGTGACAGTAGGAACCTGAGGAAAAGAGGGAATTTGACTTCTATCCACTGTCTGAAACAACACAGTGACAGCTGAGGGAGCTGAGCTGTGTCCCTAATTGTAAAGATCATCTGAACTCTGCTCTTTGTGAACCCACGTCTGACTATGAAAGCAATGCTTACTCTCCCCAGAACTCTATAAACAAGTCAGTTGGGTACCCACTGGAACAAGGGAACTGTCTTGCCTGAGAGGAGTACCTGGCTTACAGGAGAACATACATGCAAGAAGCTTTTATTAGACTCCTAATTGCAATTTTAGAGGTACTTCAATGATGCCCCAATAAGGGTGTTTGGTTTTGGAATGCTGGCTGTTGCAATCTCCAAGTGCTGAATGCCTCCTCAACCTGTGCCTCTTCCCTGTTTTATGCATGGTGCTGCTGTGGAATGCAGGCTGGAGCTGAACATGCATAAGTTATGGGCACTGCAGCACTCAGCATTTTGATGTTCCTTATACTTGGACAGGCTTCTAATTCTTCACCTAAAGGAAAATTGTGAATTTAAAAGTCAAAGCCCTGACACACTCTTTGCTGAACCTAAAATATAGAACAAATCCATATAGGCATCTAGTGAAGAGAGGAAAATGCTCACAGGAAGCAACCTGCTGAGCGCAAGGCACTTGTTCTAACCAAAAGGAAATTCCTGTTGTTTCATTTGTTTTTTCAGTTTCGCCTTCCTACACAGCTCTGTAAGCTGAGGTCTTCTTGTCTCCCATCTTTTGATGTGTACCAACAGCCAGCAATTGCACCATGCCTTGCTCCAGATCTCTGCCCTTACATGAACTCTTCCCTCTCACATCTGTACTTAGTAAAACTGATGCCAAGGAAGACTCAAAGTCTCAATCTGCAGATATAGAATATACACACTGTATGAAAACACGTTAGATGGAGTTTCTCCTGGCTTTGGACATGATGAGGTTAACATCAAACTTTTGTGTTACATTTTGCACTGCCTACTCAACAGCACTACTCAGGCACTCCCAACTGGCGTTTGTGGCCCTGAAACCCTCTCTTGGATTTAAACACCAGGGAAATTTCTTTCTCTGTAGACACATGGGAGAAACAACAAATGCCATCATAAATATACATACAGGTTTTAAAGGCTTGTCTGGGAAACGAGAGAGCTGGGGTGTATTAATTGGCAAGGGTGCTCCAGAGGCTGCTTTTCTTGCCCGCAGGGTGATCTGGCCACCTCCTTAGGCCAGAGGGCGCTGTCCACTCTGATTTTGGAACATGGACGTCTCTTAAAAACCAAGAGGGAAGCTGTGGAGGTAGCTGGAGCAGCAGTGAAGGTGATTGTGCAAACAGTAGTGCCTGGATAGGGAGTGGAAAGAGCAAACTTCTAGTCCCTGCTCCAGGGCATGATTTTTTTGATTGCATTCAGGTGCAGAGCCATGCATTTTTCGCACAGAACAGTGAGGCTTTCTGAGGAAGTTGGGAAGAAACTTGTATTTACCCATGACAGTCACACTATGATTCACTCTGTCCTGTATTATAAGCAGCAACCTTGACAACTGTCTTGTGCAATCCTACCACTTTCCCGGACTTCACGGGAACACAACTCTTTGTGTCGAGCTATTTCAGAAGAGCCTGACTCCTCCCACCCGCAGAAGAGAAAGCCTGGACAGAAAGAGTTGCTAAAGTTTCCACTACTTCTATAAACTGTCCCAGTAACAGGTTTTTCTTTGGGGTCCTAGTGGTTAAAAACTAATCTCTAGCCTTCCCGATTAGGAGGAGGCAGGAGTTACATTGGCCATTGGCATGTGCCAGCCAAAGCCCTGCAGCAGTGAGAAAAGGTGGCTCTCAGGAATTAAGAGCTGTTTATACTGTTTTGAGATGGGAGCACAGAGCAGCACTGTTCTGCAGCCATACCAGAGCAAGCATTGCGCAGCTCCTGTGCACACAGCACCAGAGTGAGATTCTGGTATTAGAAGATAAGCTTATATGCTCCACAGATGACACTGGTTGCATAAATCATTGCTTTTTTTGGCAAGAAGTGGTTGCCAGAGAGACTGCAGGCTGCTGTTGTTATTGCACACGGATGTGAAATCTGTCCTGGTAGTGCAGCTGGCTCTGACTCCAGAAAGAGGAAGTGTGCCAAAGGCTTCGGGGAGAATTTGTACCAGTTCACCTGTGGGATGGGTTTCTACAGCTGGTAAGAAGTACAGCAATAAGGTCTGCTTCCAGTGGGAGCTACTCAGTACAGTCTCAGACCAACCCAGAAACAAGCATTTCAATTTTAGAGGAGAAAATCTGGGGGACACTCTTACCTCAAACACTAAAAAATGTCTTGCTACAGCTCTGCAAATGCTTTTGCCTCTCTGTCTCTCTCCTTGTTTTGGTCAATTGAGTTTTTTTCTTTTTTTGTTTTCCCTTATCTCCTTTGTTCTTTTGCCTTATTATTCTGAAGCTGGTTAGATGCTACTCCAGCACTTTCTTATGGAGGGCTTCACTCTGTGGCTCCAAGTGCCATAAGAATTTCCAGAGAGCTAGCCCTTATTGCATACTGCAGCAGTCACTGGTCAAATGTGATGCTACTCTTACCTGTAAGATAAACCACAAGCTGCAGAACTAAGTAACGAAATAGCCCCCAGAGATGCCTTGCATCTAATTGCAGCATGGTACCGAGAAATAACTTTCACAGGAAATCTCTGTACTGGAAACAAATGGGAAGCATGGGACTCTAAAGATTAGAGAGGGAGGGTTATCTTTGTGTTTAGCTAGTCATTTGCAGCTTCCAGCAGTTCCGAAAGACAGAGCTATATAACTGTTACATTTTATTAAGGGACATAAACCAGCTCCATATTTATTGGCATGAATGTTTAATATCAAATCTGGATAGGCAAAGTGAGCACAAATCCCTTGTCTTTGATGTATGCAGGAGCAGATCAGGGCTATGCAAACCTTTGCTGTCAATTCTAGTGAGAAAAGAATTGAACTCTCAACCGTAAGGCCTATGCTCTCACAAAGCTTTTCCTGAAAAAGATGAATGGAGCAGAGAGGATGACTGTGGTGACATTATCATTAGAAAGATTGATACTTTACCACTATGACTCATTCTTTCCCCATAATTTTATTCCTAAAAGCCAATTAATGATGTTTAAAGGGTGTGTGTTAATGCTTGCTCATGCAAACAAATGTAATTTACACAATTTGTGATTTTGCAATTTTGCTTTTGAAATTAATGCAACACTGAATAATCTTTACAAGTTTCAAAATCAATACATTTTTCTTTTCCTTGAGGAATGATTTTATGTATGAAAACTTCTTTCTTTTAGGCAAGGGAGAAACAACATTGGGCAGCTCCTGAATAATATTAATAAATTAGTATTAGTGGCTGCTCAATCTACACGCAAATTGCACGTCACTTTTATTATAAAAATTAGTTTTTCATTTGTTCCAGGTACATTTTCTGCATTGTTTTGATTTATTAGTATAAAAATATTTAGTTTGGTTTTAGACAGAGAGGCAACAAATATTCTATCAATATTCCATAGAATTTTACCTTTCCAGTTGATGTTTTTTGTGACCTTCAAAATCTATTTAGGCCTAATCACACCCAAAGAGTTAATCTATAGCATCTAAAATAATCCAAAATTATTTAGATAAGGAAGAATCTGTGGCATTCCATGAGCAAAAGAGGACCTCCATTACACTATTTTTCTATGACTCATTCATCCAACATAATCCAAGGTCCTGATGCCTTCTGAAAAGCAAGAGAAAATGTGCAGATCCAGACCTAGGGAAAAGAAAGAAAGTAGAACTGCCTTCAGGTATCAACAATCTCTACCTCCACGATGTTCTTTGGAGTGTGATCCTCTTGACATGATTTTGATGACAAGGGCTTGGAATCTCTACAAAGTACGTCTTTTGGCACTGATCTCTCAGGTTTGCAAGAGACATATAATAGATGGTGTTCTTTGTTTCAAAGTGAAGTCATAGGACTGTCTTGGGGAGTGCCAGTATCCTTAAGACATTTATCCATTTTCCCACCGCTTCAGAATACCAGAACTGAAAGGAAAATTTGCCCAGGAAATGTATGAGTCTACTGACATTTTATAAAAAGCAGCAGAAAGTGGTTTAAACTAAGACATGTTTTCTCTACCCAAACTTTTGTTAGAAGGACCCTTCTGATACATATTTGTGAAGGTCTAGATAGCCAGCAAATAAATAAATGAGCGGGAGGAGAAAGTAGCATGGAGACGTGTCAGCATATATAACAGGAGAAATAATTTCTGTGATTTCTGTATTAGAAACTAGTGGAAAGCATGGGGCTTGAGTGGTTGAGCTGTAAAGGTGGAAGAAGATTGCTCTGAGGACAATGGCCAGATTTACAAATGCAGTGGTTACCAAATTCTGGCATGAAATATTGCTGTGTTTTTGTCACTGAGCATAGCCAAACAGGCATAATCACTGTAAAGGCAAGGAGGTAAATTTTAAAGGTGATGGGCACTCCCTGTTGATATTTGTTTCTGCAGGCACAAACCAATAGTTCTGGGTTAAGATCATCCCTCTGAAATAATATGGAAATGCTTTAATAAGAAACCTAAATGAGAAGAAACAAAGAGGAAACAAAAGAGGGACAAAAGCACCCAAATGCAGCCGTCACCAACTTCTGAATGCAACTGCTTTCATATAGGAACAAGGAATGTGTATTTTTAAATAATTTTTAAAAATAATTTAATGTCCCTATCCTGTTACAGGAACTGTGCTGATCTTGATGTACTTCTGGAAATTTCAGTGCAGAATGAAGAGTAAAAATCATTTATAAGAATGAGCTGAGGTACTTTGGTCAGCTTTTTAATTTTTTTTCTGCAACAATCCTGCTCTTTATATCTTCTGCTTGTGAATTTTTAAGAACACTTCTTCTCTTGAGAAACATAACTTGATCATGATGACCTTGAGCTTTCAGCATTCAATGATCCCATGTGCTTTTCCCTGGAGTCAAGTAAAGAAATGCACTGGTGATCTTCATAGGTGAGTGCTTAGAATAAGATAGGAAGGTTTGAACCATTTTAGGTTTAGTAACACAGACAGATGTTAGCTTGAGTGTCTGAAAAGCCATGCATGGAGATACACAAATAGAAGCCTTTTAAAAGCAATCATATAATACACGAAGATTATCAGTAAGATTTTTACAAAGGTTTATTAAATGGTATTTTTGCTATTTCTTCTAAAAATAGAAATGTAGGGCGTATTTTGCAAAAGTCTATCAACTCAGAAAGAAATCACAATGCTTACATGATCTTGAACTTCTGAAAGGGTGAAAAACCTTTTCTGAAGGCCAAAATTTTAAGTTGTTCAAAGTTCATTTGTTTGACAATGCCTACAGCAACAGATTTAACACAAGAGGGAACCTCCCGAGGAAGCCTGAGTATATTCAAAAGCTTCCGAATGATTCCAGTAAAAGTCCTTGTACAGAAAGTTCCAGCTCACTTCTTGTTTACTTGGTTAGATGCTGTAGAGGAGTCACATAGGATTTCCCTAACAAATCACATGTTCTCATATTGCAGCATCCTTGAGCCAAATGCATAGAAAACCTCGAGTAACCTTTTCTTCCTCAATATACACAGGGAGAAATAATCTGTTTTCAACATTTTTGGCCCCTGCATTACATAGATAATGGCCAAATAATGACCTATTTCAGCATATTTCCTCCTGCACTCTAAACAGCATCTGTATAATTTTCTGTCAGTCTTATCCTTAACAGACAGTACTTTGTAAGTAAGGGGATCATACATGTAGTAGCATTGCATGAATGTAGGTTTACAATTTTGAATATTAAGTCGCAGGAAATTACTCTGTTCCAGATGCCGTGAGCTATTTTCCCATGACTACTGAGAGATAAACAGAACTCAGGCTAGAAGAGGCTTTGAATGAGTTTTTGGAAAGTCCAGCTTCCAATATCTACTTCTTTCTTAGGCACTTCAAAGTCACACATTGCCTCGCCCTTGAGCATTTGGCTTTCATAAGTGATTCTCTGAGCACTGAGTGCAAAGAACTGCCTTAGGTCAGTGTTCTCATTGCAAATGATGCCTCAAGATAGCCAATGCAAAACAAGAACACAGATTTCTCCAGATTTCTACTAAAATGGAGATTATAAGAATGACTTTTTGTCAAGAACAGGGGAGATTTGAACTCTAACCCCCGCTCCATGGACTGTGTATGCACTGAATACAGTTACTATTTCACATAAATAGCCCTCTAAGCAGGACCAGAACCCAGGTTTCCATTAGTCTATGAAAGTGCTTCAATTACTGCATTACTGCTGTCTTTTTCCTGCTTGATGAGACCTGAAATCTTTCTACAGAATGACTTGGCTTTCACAGACAGGGTAAAAAAAGACATCTATTTCTTTTGTTATGCACACTGTCTCAGGAATTACCTACTTCATGTATGCCATTTCCTACCTCATGTGCAGGGCACTTTACATCATTATTTCGTTTTCAGTCTACACAAGAGAAAGAGCACTTTGAAGTACCTATGGCATTGAAAATGTAATATATACTCTGAATAATCCTAATTAAAAAATGCTGAAATGTAACTTTCAGTTCACACTGGCTTGCTGAGTTGTACAGAAAAATTTATACAGGCTTCCCTGTAATGTCTGTAAAAGATTTTCATTCCCCTTGTAAAGAGAAGGGATGACATACTCAGGCAATTAGGTGCGAATCTGATGAGAATTTCCACTGATGTTTACAGGCACCAGATTTTTCATTACACTGTTTTTTTCATCTTCATTGCTGAGATTCTCACAAACTTGTGCTCATATCATCACATGTAAAGAAAAGCCCACTTAAGTGCAATTTTTTTCTTTTTTAGAATATTGTTATAATAGATTTTTTGTTTTCTTCATTTCATGCAGAGTACTTAGAAAATATTTTACGTTAATGGTGTCTTTCTCACCAGTCTGCTTCCACAGAAGGTGTCGACACCAGATTGACACTGATAAAATATGTCTTTAAGAACAGCAACAATTCTCTTCAGGATTTCAGGTTAATTCTAAAGGCTATGTTCAAATCTTTACCATGGAAAACTTCCCTTTGAATCCAGTGAGTTTTGCATAAGCTGCTTGGAATCTGAAGCCAGAAATCTTTCTTCACCTACATAGATATATTAATTTTGATAAGTACCTACAGAGTAGGCATGATGTGTTCTCAGTAGGTGACAGAAGTTGCACAAAGAGAAATTTTAGTGATTCATTGATGCTTATAGTCTAGATTACCAGTCTATGGCCATACTAGGGATCAGGGTTGTATGGTGAAAATTAGGCACCTAATTTTTATGACATAAATAAAATAATATCTACTCCATCATACTGCATCTTGAAATACAACCAGAAGAGAAGCTCTAAACTATAAAAGCAACTGTTCTGCAAAATATTGCTTCTCTTTAAAGGATACTTTGCAGCCCAGGTCCATAGTTCAGACACTCATTTCCAAGGTGATGTAGTGCAAGCTTTTCTGTAGGACACATCCTTCCCACATTTGTACAGCACTGAAGAGTTAATGCCTTCAGTAACTTTTTCATTTCTGCAAAGCTGAGACTTTGCAAAAACACAGCATTTTGTTTAAAGTATGTGTTTAGTTCCCATAACCAACAGAAATTAAAGGTTTTGGAAATCATGTCAAGCTCACTGTATAGACTGCACAAACTTTGTGGTTACTTCTGTGTCCCCAGTGACTCACCCCAAGTTGTTTTTGTATTCTTAAAATATAGATTTAACTTCATTTCAGCTTTTATAGTCATATTTAATGCACTCTGTCTTGAAATCTGGAAGATATTTGTAAAATAATTTCTCTTCCATCTGTGCCTCTGACTTTTCAGAAGGCATTAGTGTATCTTTTATTTCTGTTTTCAATTGTAGATAAAACTTAGCAGAAAACTAAGTTAAAATAATTTTGTTATAAAATACTTACAGGATGCAAACACCCTTCTCTAGATTTCCAAGCCCAAAGGTTCCATGAAATAATACAGAATAAAGAGTTTGGCAATCCATAGTGATTAGCTATGTTGGAGTGAACAAGGGCAGTTTATACACTGCTGCTTAGATACATTGGGAAGCATCCTTAAGCATAAGCATCCAGAATTTACTCATGCTCTTCAAGGGAAAAATCCCTATTTGTCTCGATTTCAGGAATGTGGTGTGGTTGTATTAGGAAAACTTCAATGTAACTTCTTTTGCTACTGAGGTATCATTTGGCCCCACAGATAATGTTTTGAATGCAGGAACCAGAAACATTATTCATTACTGTGTATTTCAGGGTAACAGTAGGTGCATTTTCAAATGCTTAGGCAGAAAGAGAGAGTCTCCAGAAAATAAGTGGGAAAGATTTTCCCTTCATAATAGCAATTAAATCTGTCTTGAAATCCACAAATAATTCTGGGCAGACGAGCTTTTTGCACAGCTTCTGCACCATATTACAAAAGAGCAGTTAGCTACATCTCAGTTTTTGTGGTTACTTTCAGTACTGTGTACGTGGCCAGCCCAGCAGAACAGTGTGCATAACAAGCACCTACAGCCCAGCTCACTTGTGTTTCAGAGGCACCAGGATTAGCAGCAGCTGGACATTCCCTGCATCTTTTTGGACTCAGGGAATATGTTCAAACTTCTGTTTAAGGTGAAGTAGAGCCACTTAAAATATAAGGCTCCCCTTTTGTTTATTTTGAGATGTAGGTGAGTAAACTCAGGAATTATGTAAATGGTGATATGTCTTACAATTTGGTTTGCTCACCATTTGGCAGACCATAATGGCAATGTACTTGTCTGTTATATGCCTCTCTCTTGTTGCATGTGGGCATGCCTGCAAGGCACAAGTCTCTGCTGGTGGTCCATTTGATTCTCACATACTTGCCTCCTTACCCTTCATGGCTTTAGAGAACACGATGACTCATGTCTCCTTCAATTGCCCCAAACCCCTTCTGTTAGGTCTCTTTTTTCTTGTAGCTCGTCACACATATGAAGAACATAGTTTCTACTTAGTGTTTCCACTCTGCTTCCTTTGATTGAGCGGCCTCAAGCAGCAGCAGAAGGGCTTTACCCAGATGCTTTTTGGTCTGTTTTGTGTCATTCTAACCACACACTTTGACCACAGAAGCTGTGGGGACTAATTTGTTATTCATGTTTTTTATTGACCCCCCATCATTCCTAATGCAATCTTACCCACACATCCTTGAACAGTATTTTATTTCTGAAGTTATTTAGTTTCATTGTCTTTTTAGTAAATGATCAAGTGTCACTTCTACGTAAAACAAAGTACATAAAAAATGTTCTCGTATAACCTGAACTCTAGTCTTCTGAATTTAAAACAAAGGAGCACATATTCCTAATACACTTACCTCTGTAGATTTGTGTTAATATCAGTGTTTTCACTGACATTCTGGTTGTCAATGCTCTAAGGTACTTCAGATACCAGTGTTTTAGTGTCTACAGTTATCAGCTATGGAAAAGCTTGTCTAAAATCCTCTTTTCATGTTAAGACAATAGTTGGTTTTATCTTTATTTAAGTCCCATTTTTTTTCCTACTTCCTTGAAGTGTCAAATCATCCTTTGTATCTTATTTTCTTTCTTCTGCAAGCACCAAAATTAATAGTAATATCAGAAGGACTGGTGAAGATCACATAATTTCTGTTCCTCCAGAAAATGTTATAGTTGTGCTGTGACACCCGGGACATCTTAAAAAGACATAACAAAGTCAGTCTTTCAGTGTTCTCCCACTTCTATTTTCCAAAAACCACATTGCTATTCAGGTGTTCTCTCTTCTGTGTATAGGCATAGGTATAGACAATGTCACAAATAGGAATTTATAAAGCATAATGAGCAGGAGGTCTTGTGATACTAATTACTATTTCAATAGTTAATACAAAATGCTGGATAAAGATGATTTGCAGTCAAAAAAAGTCAGTTTGCATGATCTTTGAGCTATTTTATCCCACCATCCTTTCCATCATCTCTCTGGTGTCAGTCAGTAATTCAGTTCTAAAATTCCCCAAATTTTATTCTTTTTTCTTGCTGAGAACTCAAACTGCCTTTTCAATTTCTTATAAATTTATCTTCCTCAACAGCTCAGCTATCTGTAGCACTTCTACACTAAGAAAGTCATTAAAGACCGCCCTTCCTCTCTGTCCATAACTGCATTATTGCTATCACATATCTTGTCTCCGTGTAGCTCTCATATGTAGCTCTCATAAAATACTCCCATATTATGTGCATTTCTCTCTTGCTCCATTTGGTTCACCAAATCCTGAAAACCCTGCAAGGTCCTTTAGGTGTTTTCTTGGTCTTATCACACTTATCATGAGACCAGCTTGAACATTGTATTCTCACTGTTGCACACCTGTCTCCAGTTACAGTCCCATGAGCTCTTTCAATGCTCCTTTGTCCTTACATTTAGAATTTTCCTGAATTATCCTTTTTGGTTCAGTCTGTCATGGTATCTCCTGAAGGCTGCTTTTAATTGCTACCTCCTTCAGCCTGTCTTACAGATACCACTAGGATGTTGTCATATCTGTAACTTGTTTACTGATTTTTCTTGTCACTTCTGTGCTATCACTCTCAGATCAACTCTTATGCTTCCAATCTTCATCTTGCCTCTTTAGACAAAATATACAATTTTATTACTAGGAACACCTTGGTAGATAAATGGATAGGCTTGAGAATTTTTGTTAAGAATATTTTTGTGCTATTCAACTGTATCCTCAACTGTGACAAAACCAATTAATCTTATGTCATTGTTAATTGTTACATGATTAACATTAGACCCCTTTCACATGTCTTCCACATCTTCCTTTACTACTTTCATGTCAGATCCATCCACCACTATTTGGTACCACAAACGGCAACATTCTTGAAGGCTATTGTCACAATCAGTACAGAATAATCTTGTAAATTGGTAGGGATTTCTTTGCTGACAGGACATTTTTATATCCCTAGCTCCACTAGCTTGAGATACAGTTTGCTTTTTTTTTTTTTTCTTCAAAGCTTATAAAAGTTTAGAATACAATTTCAGTAGGTTGAAAATATATCAGTGGAGATGTAGAGAGATATAATCTCATACTCCTTGACCTTCTTCCTTCTTCTGACTCTTGCTGCTAGAAAGAACAGTGATACTCCTTCCTAAGAAGCAGAAGTAGTCTTGGACATCCTTCCCTCCATTTGGTAGTCCCCTTAAGGATCACTTGCAAATGGTATCTTGCTTTTCATGGCCATGGCACCACTCACCATGAGGTTTATTTCAATTAAACTGTTGATTGTCTTATCTGAGTAAACCAGCATGGATTTCATAAACTTTATTAACAAGGCTATCACGTACATGTCATTCTATTTTTTCTGCACTGTGGTTTGGAGTGCTCCTGCCCTGGGTAACAATGTTCCTTGTATGCCTGGTTAGGATTACCCTGCAGCAGAGGATATTCCTTGCAGCTTAGAATGGAACAGTAGATCTAAGCTTCACAGGCAGCTAAAGAACAAAGGCCATAATTCACACAGAATTTGAGTACTCCATGCTCTCCTTCAAAAATTACAAGCCAAACACAGTACTGAATGCATCTGTCAGAGACTTTGAGACATCTTGCAGAAGATACACTTTCATGCTCTTTTTTGTCAGCATTTATTATGTCAGAATAAGAAAGAGGTATATTGTCTTTTTAAGCAGATATTATTCCAAAATTCCTTTTTCTTAATAAAATCAATTGAAATTGTTTAGGCAAGAGACAGCATGCTCTTGACAATGTCACGTCTAGAAGTCTGTGGGAATTCCTGTAAAGCAAAAACTCCCTATGTGGCCTGTCAAGTAAAAAAGAGCATGAATGTCCTTTCCCTGGATATCTGTGTGTATATTTATGTCTGACTATGCATATCTGCAGAGTGGTATTGCCCCTGTAGGTCTAATTTAGCTAATAAAAGGAAACTGTGACTTAGAATTTCTCCTCAGAATGTTTTTATCTCAAATATCATTGTTTGTTTTACTAGGGCACAACCACTTTCCTGCTGCTGAGATGCCAGGATCACAGCAACAATGGAGTAAGAAGTGAAGCAATGTGTAGCAAAAGCAGGCTGCTTGTAAAGAATTGATTCAGCAAATTGTATAAGCAAGTTTTAACTCAAGTGGATATTTAGTTCCTTTGTTGAACACAGATGGGTTTGAGAATAAAAGATAGCTCTATTCTGAAATGCTCTGTTGAGTCATTATCTCAAAACTAGTAATGGTTCTGTGCAATACAGAAGATTTTACAAAGTCCTGCTACAGAGCACTCAGTAGCCTGAACCAAGTTACACCCCAAAGTTGCACATGGAGAGCTTCCTCCAGGCTTGAATTGCAGAGGATACTCAAGTGTTTCCTTGGCTCTATTCCTGAACTGCCCAACTGTGAAGAGTTTTGCAAGACTTCTAGAGGTAAAAGCAAACAGAGATGAGGTGTACAGGCTGGCATTAGCAAGGGGGGCAGCAGAAGAAAGAGCAGCTGTCTCAAAAAGCCTTTACCTTAGATGCCAACATCTTGAAATACCCAGGAAATCTGCTCTGCTCACATTCTGTGCTATAAAAGCTTTCAGATTTTAAAGGAGAGAAACAAGTGAAACTGAGGAAAATTCTGAAATGGGGATGTACTTGGGATGCTTCCTATGCCATTTTAATAGGTGCATTTCTAATGGCTACTTATTGTAAATTATTACACTGTAATAGAACCACAGGATATACTTGATTGCAAATCTGGCCTCAGTAGTTTAAGAATAATTTCTATAGGGCAACAGAGGAGCAGAGAAAAAGAGCAAGACATACAGAAATTAGATCTGGGCTCAGTTTTACGTAATTCCACAGCTGTAAATTTTTGAGAGCATCACTGATGATGAATACTACTACAACACTCATTGTAAATGTGTAATTCCTTCCTCGACTAGACAGAATAACAGGCTTTGGTTGGACACCCAACATCTTTTGCATGTGACAGACCAAGAACTGGAGGCCCAGTACCTGACACTGAGTCAGGAATATTGTAGCTTGGAGCTGCCCGAGAGGAAATATGAAGAGTATGTGTGTTAGCAGCATTGGTCACAGCCTCTCTTTCCCTGACACTGGCACCATTTAGTGGGATGTGTTCCCTATTACATGATGGGGGAGTCTTGTGTCTGTACCTCCAATTTCCATAAATCAGCATCTCAGAGGGATCCATTTGTGCCCAGATCAGCTGCTCTAATGAAAAATAAAAGTCTCCATTAAGAACTTAATAGCCTGCTAATTAAAGCACTCACACTGTGATCTGGGATCTCCTCTGGTTTTTGAGAGCAGATCTTTCCTCTGTCAAATGGAGCAATGGTCCTTCATTTCTCCTGTAGAAGTTATCCCTCTCCATACAAAATTTTGAATTAGCCTTTGGGCAAGGAAACAAAAACTGATTCTGTCTCTTGATGCCGAGGACACAATTCTGGAGTGCTGTGATTCCTGTCCCTCCTCCAAGCAGGTATTTCAGCATTTTATGAGATGCAGAAAAACTTAAGCAGTCTAAAATATCTACTTCAGAGGGCAGTGAGTGGAGAGCTTAGCTGGGAGATAGCAGGACTCAATTTAAATTCTTTCTTCATTAAATGATTTGGAGTAAGGATGTAAAACTAATTCTTCCATATACAGGGACCTCCTCTTGCTGTCTGACTTTTGAGTGAAGCCCAATGGAGAGGCCTAATGGTAGAAATTTCAGAAATGTTAAAGGCAGGAAGTCAAGCACTGATTTTAAGCAGCTAGACAGTTACATAGCAACTGACTCCAGAAGCTCCTATTGGAAACATGGTACTGAAATCCAGGCCCAAATATATAGGCATTTCATTCTTCTCATAAATTTAGGTGCTGTGAGTTTAAAGACTGTGTTGAGACCTTTTCCCTTCTCCCCTGCCAGTGAGATTCTGCATTGTCACAATTGGATGATCATTCCTATTTAAACTGAGAACTCTCCTGATGGATATGATCTGTTTAGCAGATCCTGATCAGAGACTCAACGTGTTGCTGAATGCAAAATAATAATGGGCAATGCTTATTGCTTTGTGTGGCAGTTTTGGGCAGGCAATCTTGAGATACTGGATGCTGAAAGTTAATGGAACTGCAACTTGTGTGTAATTATGCTGAAATTGTTTTTTCATATACAGTGATACAACTAACTAAGACATACAGAGTGTTTAAGCTGTAACTTAGTTTTATTGAATACTTCTTGGTCCAAAATTTTGAAGGTAAGATTTTTGAGTGGAACTATTCTTGTTCCATTCCCAGAAAGCTTATCTGCTGTTTCCAAGCTGAATCAAAATGTGGCATTACTTTTCCCTAAAACTCTTGCCCCATTTAGCACAGAAATTCTGTGACAACTATTGATGAAGAATTACAGTATAACTAACTGTAATATAGCTTTTGAAACTTTATAAAAGTAATATTAGGAAATTTGTGAGCCTTATTTACCCACAAAACCTATTATGCTAAATAGTGTGTACTGAAGTACTTTTCAAAGTCATCACTTCAGAATAGGATTATCTGATTAAGGCAAATTCAAGAAATGGGTTTATTCACTGTCTAGGTTATAGAAATAAGGATAAAGTCTTAATTTTCATTAGGACTTTTCACAAGTACTAAATAGGTAAACAAAAAATATGAAGCCTATCTGTGCAAATCCTCATCAAGTCAAGTGTCCTATTGTTGACCACATTTAGCACTTAAAAAAGCTAAATAGCTAGGTGGAGTTATGGTTCTCATCTTGCTTTACAACAGCTGTTTAGATTTATGTTTACTGTGTGCATGCTCCTAATGCTTGTATTCATAACAGCCCTTACATGCTTTTAGTAACCTTGTTAAGAGCTTCAAGTCACCAAAAATATACTTGTGATTCCCCAGGCATTAGAAATATCTTGAATTATGTGGTATTACCTTATTAAGCACCTTAGTATTCAAGTCCCAAAAATATATGTAGGCAATTGCAGCTTTTAGTCTTCTACTGCCCATGAAGAAACCTTGCAAGGAAGATCGCTTGCATAAAAAATAATGTAAACCCAAAATATCATTTGAGAAGCTTTAATTGCTTCAGAATAGTGCAATTATGTGAACTGAATACAAGAAGAGCTATAGCTATAGCTAATATTTATATGCTGTGTGACTCAAAGAAAATATTTACTGAAAGGGATAGGACACAGTGGTGAATTTGATGAGTCTCGAATTAAGGCCAGTAAACAGGAGTAAGCATTCACTCTGAAAGCCCATGCTTGCTACAGAGTATCTCTGAAATAAGCAAAGGAAAAGAGAAATAGGAAAACAAGGGAGCTCTGCCAGTCTGCTTTGTAGGAGTAAACAGGATTAGCTATAATGAGATTATCAACTAATTCTGTGTGGCACATCCACATAAATCAACAGACAAAGGGGAGGGTGATGGACTCTGCAGTAACTGTTAACAGCAGCAATGTACCAGCAATAAGAAAAAAGCTCCCCTCTCCCTTTTCATCCCCCACTCCAATGTGGAGTACTATTTTAGTTGTAGGACTATAATTAAAACTATAAGCAAGCATTGTGGCTGATAGCAGAGTTCTTCTGTCCACCAGTCACTTTGTTCAAGTAAGCAAGACAAACAATGTTCCCATGTTGCTCTTTTCTACAAATCATTGTTCATGTTCTCCTCATTTCTCTGGAAGCTTACCATTAAAAATACACAAGCCTTCAAAAACAAGGTAAATGTGGTCGCCACAGAAAGATCTCCTTATTTAGGAGATTATAACCTGTCATGGTAGAATGCCCTCTTTATTAGTGACAGTTTACCTGTATCAGAGTCAAGCATGTGATAGATAACCTCTGGAAGAATAAATTATCCCAACCGTCATTCCTGTTACCAAAGTCTTATCTGACCTCTGTGTTTCCTATTCCTGTGTTGTCACTGGTGGATTCAGAGTTCATCATATTTCCTGTACTATTTAAAGAACTTCTTGGGCTGGAGTATTATTTTAAGCCTGCCTCTGTATTCTTTAAAAACCAACAGGAAGCATTAACCCTACACAAATCACAGCAGCTGTACAGTGGTCAGTTTATACAGAGAGATCAGATTTTGGTACATTATATAAACATATATATACAGGATAATATATGAAAACAGAGGACTCTGAACCACATAAGTTTTTCATTTTCTGCCCACTCTTCAAATACACTTTCCGTGTTAGGGAACCCTACTACAACTCTTGGGAAGGTCTTTGAATACAACTTGGGAAGTGGCATGTGTATCATACTGAAAAGATCCTGTTATAGAAAAGGATGTAGTTATGATTGAGGAGAACGAAAGCTGTAACTTCTGAGAGCAACTGACTGTGAAAGCAGAAATGTGCCATGCCAGGATCATTTGGGTCCACAACTTACAGAGTTATTTCACCCATCTGAGATGTTCCACCACATTTATTCTGTTTTTACTCAGTAAGAAAACTCTTAGACTCTCATAACAGGGTCCCCACAGTGATCTATCCCTAGGTCATTTTCACATGATCTATTTTCTCCTATTGGGTCTAAACAAACAGAATGTCAACTTACTTGACTTGGTAGGGAAGTATAGGCCAGATGTTTATCAAACACATATGATATGAACATAAAATATATGAAAGAAAATTTATGCCCATTCATCCTTGTAAAGAAATTAGCCATCTCCTTTGCTTTTTTAAATCTTCTGGGTCTATGATATTTAAAATAAAAATAGGTCAGCAGGTCAGGTAGACCCAAACCAGGTTGCTGGCAGCTGGGTTCCAGAGATGGAAAGAAGCCAAAGGAAGCTGACTCCCGAGTGTGTAAACAAGTATAAAGAACAATTAAACAATTTCTCTCAGCTATTGCTTTGGAGTAGGAGGCATGTGGCTCTGCTTGGTCCACAGACACCAAATTCTTCTGCAAATATTAGTATTGCAGTATGTGTTAATTACACAACAGCTTGCAAGGACATTTACATCCAAAGATAAGCTGGAGGTAATATCATCCCTTCTAACATTCTCTTACATGTGCAAAGGCAGCTTCCTTCCCATGAGCTTTGACAACCACAAATCCATAAATGCTCTTCAGGTCAACATACACAGAATCTCAGAATGGCTGAGGTTGGAATCATCTGGTCCAAGTACTCTGCTCAGGCAGGTTACTAGTTGCCTAGGACTACATAAAATTACATGGAGCTTGTAGACAATTACAGTCTTCAAGGTTAGACACTCCACCACTTCTCTAGGGCACCTGTTCCTGTGCTCAGTGAACCTCACAGTAAAACAGTGAAGCACTTCCAGATGTTCAGTAGGAACCTCCTGTGTTTCAGTCTGTGCACATTGCCTCTCACCCTGTCACTGGGCACACCTGAAAAGAGCCTGGCTCCGTCTTCTTTTCAGCCTCCTTCAGGTATTTATACACAATTCATGAGATCTCTCCCTGAGCCTTCCCTTCTCCATGCTGAACAGCCTCAGTTCTATTAACCCGTCCTAATAGAGGAGATGCTCTAATCCCTTAATCACTCTAGTGGTCCTTCTGTGAACTCTCCAGTAGCTCTGTGTGGGTTCTACCAGCTATTGCACAGGGCTTTTTTTATTTTCAGCAATAGCAAAGAGCACCCTATGGTGTCATTGAAATCCTGTTTTCCATCACAAGAAAGAAGTAGGGTTTCTAGAATTCCCTCTTAGTTAATTTCAATAGTGGAAGGGAAGGTTAAAGTGCCTTTCAGTCCCTGATGCAGTGGTCTACTCTCCAGCACTACAGAGAGTAGTGGTCTCCACAAGCAGGACTTTCCTCTCATGAAGCTGTGCTGGCTGTGACCAATGACTGCATTGTGCTTCAGGTGTTTTTCAATACCTGCCAGAATAATCTCCCTAATTTGACCAGGCTCTGAAGCGAGACTGACAGGCTTGTAGTTTCCAGGGTCATCCTTCTTGCCCTTTCAAAAGCTGATTCTCTCGCCTGCCTTTGTGTTTAGGATTAATCCATTCCTGCCTCCTAGCAACCACTTGCCATTACAACTCCAGCCAAGACAGCCAGTAAACATCCGCTGTGTAAGTACCTAATGCAAGTGGAGTTAATGAACTCTTTGTAAGTACTGTTCTCTCTAGTACAGCCTAAGATCTGCACCATGTATGCCTCTGTCAGCACTCTCAGGATCGAGATCTTGAGATTATCAGCAAACACAGCAACTGATAACTTGTGCTTGAGTAACTAGGGAAAAATATGCTCTTCCTTTGACATACCAAGGATCCTTCTGTTGTCAGGGGAGAGAGGCATCTATGGAGAGAAATGTAAATCCAAATCTGAGTCAGTCTCTGAGGGTGCCCCTTTCTCTTTCTCCACTAACTCCACAGTGAGTTAAAACAGTTAGACTTTTGACTTAAACATCTCAGCATCTGAAGCTAGGTAGGGTGAATATGGGTATACCTCAGGAAATCCCAGTGTTTCACTTGTATCATTATCTCTATATATGAATAAGCAAAGGATGTATAACCAGGCTGGTGCCATCTGACATTTTCCTGCATAATTTGAACCTGAACTCTCCTAAGAATCTCAGAGATGCACCTTATAGAATCAAAGGACCACAGAATGGTTTGGGTTGGAAAGGACCTTAAAGGCCATCTAGTTTCCAGCCCATGTTACCATGGGCAATCATTATGTCATGCAAAACTGTGGTCAATGTAGATGCTACTGAAATGTGAACATTTACCGTACACAGTTTATTTCACTTATCCCAGGGGATACCCTCTAATGTTCTAGACAGTTGTGCATGCAGGAGGCAGGTATCTACTCTGCTTATTTTACAGATGAAGTAAATTCATTCACATTGTTATAACTATTTGCCAAACCAGTCCTTCACACTTTCTCTCCTAACAAAAATGTTAGCAGAACTACTGGCTTAAGAGATTCCTGCCTCTTGTCCCATGGCATGGTGTAGAGTGCTCTTTATTGTGCCAACACTACTGTCTGTGCAATCAGATTATAATCTAGGTCAGTAAACAAGTAATTTTAAAAAGAACCCTCCTAAACCTGAAGGTCTCTTAGACTGAAGACTGTATTTAAGAAAGCACAAACCACTGTAATAAGTACTGGAGTTGTTGTGTGGAAAAATCTGTTATAATTCTCAGTTGGGTTCATATCAGGTTTACTCATTGGCTTTGCCAAGTCAACACTCAAGTTACACAAAGAGCACTGTAAGCAACATATAATACAGTAAACTGCATGTGGAATACTCTGGAGAGCTCAGACAGGAAAGGTGGGATTAATCTCACTTCATGTTACACCTCTGCAACATAGATCTCTGCAGCTGAAGATGTTGCCCAATGCTCATTTACAGATAATGGAGAGAAACAGCCTTTTAAAAAGGTGATTAATTTCAGATGATAAGATGGATTGTGCTCTGCTAAGTGCCTGTTTCTCACCACTGACTGTAAGGAAGTGTGGAGTGATTAGCTCAGCTGTGGATGTCTGTATTATAGATAGCTACAAATTCCTCCCTGCTTTTCCTGGCGTAGACACATCACCCTCTTCCTTTTCTGTGTGGGCATAGTCACACACATGCAGATGCATACACACACACAGACACACACACATACAATTTAATTCTGGGCTAACATGAATGCCTCTATTTGTTAGTCCCCATGTATAAGCCCTTTCTCCTCTGATTTTCTGCCAAAGATTTTTCTTTATAAAGTGAACATATGTGTTACAAATTATACAGGTTCTTCAAAGCTGAGGAAAAAAAGCAACAAATCAGGCTTCCTTCTCTTGCTCAAGCCCTCCAGCATCATGTCTTCTAGCAAAAGCAGAAGGTTCAGCTGCTAGCAGCAGCTCTCTGCTTGCACTTAGTTATTGGGACTGGCTAAGCACAAAATCAAAGCAGCACCAAGTGTTTGAATTAGCACAAAAGGCAGCTGTTCCTTGGATGTCCGTGCTCCATAGAGAATTTAAGCACACCACCTTGTAAGTCATGTTAAATGATGCAAGAATATACAAACTCAAAACTCCTAGTGTTCTCCCTTTAACTAAGAAGAAATTTTAAGATAAAGAAGGTGCTAATAACCATATAGTGATTCAGAGGTTGTTTGCTGTGGACACTGTGTTTGCTGTGCATTCTCCTTGCATAAACATTAGTATCTCCTCCTCTATACACCTCTAGTAGTCTGTAGTGAACTACCACTTCCTATGCATTGGAATTAATCCACTCATTTCAGTCACACCTACATAGACAGGTGAAGGGGCTAGGACTTTAGCCACTCTTGATACCTAAAGGCATCTCTTCAATCTGCATTATTCACCCTGAACTTCACTGTTGCTTCTTTCACAGCTTACAGGCACTAAATGTGCTGGACCTGCAAGAGTAAATGGAATGAAAAAAATTTGCAATACAGTTTCATGAGCACCAGTGAACCCTATTCCCAGGTTCTCCAACATACGGGGATTTCTGGGCCCATCTAGCTGATCCTATGTGGATTCAGAAATACAGAGGAGCAAATAAAATCTGATCTCCTTCCTGCTGCTTTTCTGTCTCGTTGGCCTAAACCCAAACTCTGCAATACACAACATATTGCTTGTCAGAGTGCTTTCCTGACAGAGTGATTTTCAAACCCAAATTATGCATCACAACACCCTTGCAAGGTGGGAAGGAAATTAAAAAGCCGGCAACAAGCCATGACTTGTTGGAGCAATCTCATATAGGCCAAAGCGTACCTTTGGGCTGAGGGTTTTTAAGTAATGTGTCAAAGGAACACAGGCAGAGGACAGGATCTTCATACCCCCATCAGTGTGAATGGGAACAGAGGCTGCACAATCTTGGGCATGCCTGAAGTTTCATTGTTTCACCCCTCTTGTGAAGACAAGTGTTTTTGAGAAACCAGTCTCGAGAAGCCAGACTCTTAGAGTATTTAAAGAAGCAGAATAGTGACTAATAAGGTCTCAAAAGCACCCACATTTCCAGCTCCTATGCGAAATCCCATAGGTATCAACTTGACTCGTTAGCTACCTAACATGCTTTTTTAAACATGGCCTTAAATAAGGCATATGAAATAGAAATCTCAGAGGCTGTGATTCTCCACGTCCTGAAAAAAACCCCTGCCTCTGGAACTGGTTCCTATCCCCTTTTATTGAATCTTATTGTTTCCATGCAAAGTCTGAAGACACTGTGGCACCATTTGGACAATCTCTAGTGGTCATCTTCTCTGCCAGTTCAGTGTTTGTAATTTCTATTTCTTCCTGGTTTTGAAGTGGCTTATCTGGCACAATGTTCTTGCAATGTTGTTATTTGCCGGCCCAATGAAAGTATGATTACAGCAAAGAATATAAAAAGGTTTTGGGAAAAGATGTAATTTAAATTCTTGCTGATTAATTTAATTCCTCTGTAGACTACTACTGAGTTTAGAATTAGAGGTGGGCCTCTGTTAACTTTAACATCTGGACCCAGAGCCACAGGAAAAATTTGCAGTAGTTCTTGTCTTTACAACAGAATAAACAACTCAATTCTTTAACCCTAAACTTCCCATAAACTGATACATTCAGATACCAGGGAGAACTGCGAAGTTCTGTGTCAAGGAAGAGTCTGGAGCCCTGATGCTTTGCAGTTATTTTACTTTACCTTCTGGAAGGATTCTGGGTGATGTTGCTTCCTGAAGTTACAGAGTACATCAGAGGGGCAGTCAGAAGTTGCCTGCTGGTGAAGGTAAAGTGTAAAACATCTATTCTTCTACTATCACTACCTCACCTGAAACTTGATTCTCTCTTTTAGTGAGAGTTCTTTTTTACTGAGAAGCAGAAGGAAGAACTTTAAGCTCCCTGAATATAGTCTTCTGGGAACTATCAGATTCATTCATCATGAATTATTCTCAGCTGCCCTTCCTGGGAGGATCAGGATGGAAGAACCTATAAGCTTTCTGTAATTGATTTGTGATGGGTCAGGTTCACAGACCATAAAATAAAATAAAGAGCTTTCTATTAGGCTGCAGTATCCCAGTCACTAGTGCACGGAAAAGCAAACAAAGAGCTTCCCTTAGCTCAAACACTGTGGTATTCTCAGCCTGTGAACACTGTCTGACTTGCTATTATGCACATATAGCCAAGCTCTGGCCTTCCCCACATTTGCCCTTTCAATAGCCACATCCTGGCTAGCCCGCAAAGCACAAACCCAGCATGACCACCCAGATTGGGAGTGTGAGAATGGCAGATGCAGGAGAGAGAAGAGCAGCTGTGGGCAGCATGGAGAAGCACCCACTTCAAATGGCATAAAGTGCTGGATAAAAGATGCAGACATGGAGAGAGCTGGAATCCTCCAGGTCGAGGGCATTCTCTCCCCACCAGTTTGGCTGGGAGCCACATTCCTACATTCCTGGCCCTGCCACAGAACAAGGCAGTGTTGTGGAGGCAAAGGCCAAATGCTTTGTTGTGGGTAATATATATCAGGAGAGCTCAAACAGAAAGCCAAAGTTTTACAATTCTTCTGCTGGCCGTATCCTGGGACCTGAACTTAAAAACATTTTGCAAATGATTACTAGATCAGGTTATTCTGTACTCTCTTTTGGTACAACCCACTGAATGTAAAATTGTTTCTCTAATGCTCAACTGAATTTCCTGGATTATACTACAGTCTTCCTTATTAAAATGTTTATGACTTATCTAGGAATGCAAGACACTGGAACATCAATAATTTTCTGCTGAGGTTGCTAAAGAGATTTTAAAGAGATTTTTACCTTGCAAGCCAAACTCTGAGATTCATCATTGCTTCTCTCAAACGACAAGAGACTCACACTTTCATCAGCAGTTCATATGCCATTAAAGCCTGTTTCTCTCATGTGCTGAAACAGCAGAGCAGATAAGAAGTAGGAACAGACATAGTGTTCTGGTATTTGCTGTATTTTAGCCAGCTGTGTCTTAGGTGAATTACTCATCCACCTGTTTTCCAAGAGGTGAGAGATATGGGAGCATGATGTTTGGGAATGGTGTTTTTGTGCATTGATATGACAGCTGAGACACACAGGCAAGGGAAAAATTTGTAGGCTGGATGCATTACTTCACTATATTCTCTGATAAACACCTTTCCCTCTTCCTTTATAAGCCACATGTGCCTTAGGGAATACAGAGCTTTCCCCCACCCCCCAACATCCTACCGTCTAGGTTCTTCCCTGGCTAGGTGTGTAGGGGGAAGAGGAAACACATCAGACTGTAAAGATGAAACTTTCTGATCACCACACAGAGATCCTGGAACCCAAAATATTTTATAATTTAAACTTTTATTGCACTTTTTCTTCTGGTAGAGTGTCCTCAGTGGTTACTTTCCAGGGGACAATATGTTATCTTTATGCTAGTAAACTAAGCAGATCCAGGAAACGTGTGCACATTATCAACCAACTGCCTTCCCTGTTCAGTGGTTCAAGCAGTTGCATAGTGGGGTATGGCTTTAGCTTGAAGCCACATAGAGCTATCCCAAATAATTCCCAGGCAAGCTTCCAGCAATCAGTCACAACTAGTGGTCTGGATAGAGCCAACCTGTTTTGGAGGGCAAAATTGTCTAACAGCATGGACACAGCTATTCTGTACCAGTTGAACTTGGTGCCAAAAATGCTTTTTGTTTCCTAAAATAGAAAATCCCTAGTATACATTTAGCCTGAGAAGTCTGGCCTTGTCATGTTAGAGACAACTGATAGAAATGGAATATTAGAAGGTTTGGGTTTCAGACAACTTTTTCCCCCTCCCCCATTCCTTCTGTCCCTTTCTCTCCCTACAAACTCTGTTTACATGCTACTGCAGTGACCAGAAATATATTAAAATTTGTGTGTTATTTGGGTCCTGATGAGAAAAAGGAGGTTGGGTTAGGTCTAGGGGGCTGGGAGGTGGAGTGGGGTGGGAAACAGAACTGTTGATGATGGCAATTCTGAAAGAACATGAGTGAGAAAGAGTAAGAATCAGAACTGATGTTTCTGGGTGTGTGAGCAGTACAACTGCAGTTTCTCTTTAGAAAGTCATCCATCACAGGGTCATTTACTATGAGTCGAGCCAGTCAATTGAAAATCTCTATAATAAGTTATTTTTGTTTTCCGCATGAAGTGGACAATACAGGACAACTTCAAATTATCTTTTTTTCAACCAGATTCCCTTCAGTTTTTCAGTCTGAGGTGACTCGATCACAACTTTTGAAGAAAGTTTGTTTTCTAAAACAAGATCTAAACCAAAGGCCATTCAGAGTCCTTTTCTCCATGGAAACTGTTCTATTTCTGTTAAATTTGATAACAGCTTGTTTTTACAAAATAAGGCATTGATGCCAAATTGAAGCTGGCAATGTCATTTAAAGTGTCACTATGGATATAAACAGGAAATGTTTAGAGTGCTGATCCAGTGATTAATGAATGTTTCCACATCTATATAGCAGCCAATTTTCCCTTTCCTTGGAGATTACTCTTATTACATAAGCTATAGAAGGGCCAGAATTTTGGTCCCATGTATTGAAGTATACAAAAACCAGCATTTTTGTGCAAATGCTGGCATGATTTTCTCCCTTTGAAATCAGTTACAGGCATTCTCACTTACTCCAGTGGGAGTGAGAAGCAAGCCAATGTCTGAGAAGTTTTTTGCTCACACCTCTTTTTTAGGTCCAAAGCAGTTTTCTTCTGTAACAATTCTCAGCCTTCCCTAAGTTCATTCATAGACACCACTCCTTAATAGTCTGACTACAGTTTAGTGAGAAACTCCTCACTTTTCTCTCTCTTAAACATCCTTAATACTTTTTCCTGTCTGGAGGAAAAAAAGTGAATTTGACTGAGTAGTTCTAAACCCTATTGTATGGATCTAACCAGACACAAACAGTAGTCTTTTAGGCTGTCTATAATCTAAATACACATTAAAAGGGAGCCTAACAACAGAGCCCTTTAGTTGCTTAATCTAATTGTCTGACCAAAGAGTACCAATTTAGGATAACAATAGCAAAGGGCAGAACTTGTTAGCTAGTACATGCTGTCCCCAGACCAGCAACCCAGTGAAAAGAGAAAAATAAAGAAGTGTGTATTTATGTAATTTTGTCTATTCTTTTTGCAAGGACATAGAAACCTCAGGCACCCAAGGGAGCCCAAGAACTTCAGGATAGCTGCTTAACTTGGCACTTTAAGTTGCTAGCCAAGCATATCAGCATTTGTTTGGTGGAATTTCTGAGAAGCAGAAACTGTAGTGACCAGAGCCTATCTAGGCAAACTGAAGAGGGAAATCAGGTGGAAAAAGAACAGCATGCTAGTGTTTTTCTAGTGAACTCATAGACAAGTTGAGACTTACCCCTGAGAGCCAGCCAGGTGTTCTAAGTTTCTGCTTAGGTGTCAAGAGATCTCTGCTTATGCTGGAAGAAGTAGGAGAGAGGAAGACTCCACAGGAGACAGGATTACAAGTCAGCATTTGGTTTCCTTTTCTCTGTTCTTTTTGGAGATGTTTGGATTTATCAAGTGCAAGACTGCCTTTTTCCTGCTTTTGCCATATGCTGGGCACCTGAGCTCCCCAGCAGCCCTTGTGTGAGGAGGAGAAATCTCTGTATAAGCACTCACCTACAACATAAAGACCATCTGAGGTAATAACTTGGCAGAAAAACACTTATGTAAGAGGAGTTGCCCCAACCTAAAAAGTCTCTACCACTAGCTTTCAGGAATGAAGGGTGTTTAAAGTTTATAACTCGCTGTGTAATCGTTAACTTGCAAAAACGTGATAGTTCATATCTGAAACAGGTTGCCTTAGGAGAAAAAAAAAAAGAAAACTGGCATGCTCAAGTGGCACACTACTAATTCTCTAAAGAGAGAGAAAAGCTGTATGTAATATATTCTATATATTCTATAGAATATATTCTCTAGAAATGCTTTACATATGTATTGCGTATTTATTGTGTATATGTACATAGCAACTAAGTATTCTCATTAAGGACATGACCTCAAGTTTGCCGAAGTCCATGGAACTGCTATTGACCTTAATGACTTTGGATAATTACTAGTCCCAAGTACTTACATTTAGGAGTTTCCAGTAATGACCACAAAATAAGGACTTAAATCTTCAGACTGAAGGGAGACTTAAGTGAGGCACAAGCACTCTGAAAGTCTGGCTTATTTCTTGAGACACACTGACTCAAACCACTACTTCTCATTTAGTTCTAACCAAAAGACTACCTCACCTATTTGAAAAAGAATCCAAGGCCCATGTTGTTCTTAGCTATGACACTGACTTCATTCGCAAGCAAGTAAATGAATTCAGTGTTTATCCCTTTCTATTTTCCCTATTCTGCTTGATTTTGTGGGAATGTGTGTATTTTCATTTCTTTATTTATTTTGTGAGCACTTTGTGCTTTCTGAAGCCACAGCTTTTAGAGTCATACCTGAGTATTCCCAATATAGTCAGACTCTATTTAGGGAACAGCCAAGCTTTTATTTTCCCTGTTCCAAGAGACTGGCTATGTTGTCATGTTTCTGTATCACAATTTCTTTTTCAAGTACAGCCATTTGCTCAACTACTTCCAAGTAGACAGCTGTCAGTTTAATCTCCCCCTTTTTACTGGAACAGCTTGTGCCATCCTACCAGTTCATGGTATCACAGATGAAGGAAGAATAAAGCTGTAGAACTCTGACTAAAAGAATGTGGCTGCCTTACAGGCACACACAAAGTTATATATTTGGGCTATATGTATAAGATTTACAGCCAAGCCCTAACTTCTCAATATATTTAGGTATTTCGATATCAGTTACTTCCTCAATAATGCCAAATATAGGCAAAGAATGCATATATATTGCAACCGAATGCATTTATTTGGGTCCTTCTATAGTCTAATTCTATGTTGATGAAACTTGAACCATGGACTGTAGAGGAATGACATAGACTATAATTCAACCAATTTTATTTTTGAAAAACAAAACACTGCAAACTGTCTGCAGTCTCAGAGTTTGTTTGAGATCTAATAAAACTTAAGAGGGCTTTTATCTTTTCATTCATTCTTTAAAACAATGTCAAACTGGATTTTGTTTTGTTCAGGCCTCTGATTCAGTTATTTAGCTCTCCTTTCTTGCAGGATGTTTTGGAAATGTTTTACCATTAATAAATCTAACTTTTAAGTCACACAGGCTAAATTTTCTCTAAAGCTACATTCTTTGGGACAAATCAATGAAACTTGATGAGGATCATTCATTCATGAAACAGATTTCATGAGGATTTGTGAGCTTCCACAGTTGACATGAAGCTCTCCTTCATGTACAACTCTCCACATCAGATCTGCTAGTGAAGAACATACATCTCAGCAACAGGTCCCTGTGACTGTCTTTGGTATGTATAATTGCACAGAGAGACTGTCACACTAACATACTGAGCTGACACCTAGAGCCATTAGTAATATGAAAGACCTGTGGCGTCAAGTTTGCACAACACAACATACTGCTAGAGACCTAAGTTAATTCCATTGAGCTGATAAAACAAGACTATGTAAAACCATTTTGGGAAACATATTTCCCATTTTCATACCTCCTAGCAACATACTTATCCCAGAGTTAGGATGCACTGGTTTTAGCCCCATAGGAACTAATAAGAATACAGAATTATTCTGTATTAGAATATTTCAATTCATTACTGATCATTAAAATAGTCTGCACTAAAGCCTATACAGTTCTTTATGTGAAAATGAGATTTAAATAATGTCCTTTTAGAAAGTCTTTGAAATATAGCATAGATGGTTCAAGTTTTCCTGTAGTTTTAACAGAGTCATTTGAAAAAACAACAGTGGTAAGAGTGCTTTGGATAGACCTTTCAGGGTGCAGTGAGGACTGGCTGCTCCCTAAGGGAAGAGGAGCCAGGAGTTGAGCACAATATAAGAATGGCAGGGCAAAGCCCAGCCCTCACGCTGTCCAAGCAAGATGAGCAACACAGGCAGAGATAGTAGCCAAAATGACTAAAGGATTCAGATTACTGGGTGATTTCATGGTGGTACAACAGGTCTGAGGTCAAGCCAGGAAGAAAATCCACAGAGCAGGACCAGGATCAGATTTGATGAGGGCAATCCAGGGCAAGACACAACTCAACAATAATGGAGCAGGTCCACAGTAACGAGACAGGTCTTAAACAAGCAAGGCAATCAATCTGCAGATCAGGATCAAGGGGATCCACTGCTAGGCTGGGCTTTGGCTGAGTTAGAGATCAGTATTCCTGCAACATTAACTCCAGTGGGGACTAAATCCCTGACATGAGCTTAAAAGAGGCATCTAGCTCAAGGGCAGAGTGTGCATGGAGGCCCCAGGTAAGGCTGGCCAAGGAAGTTAAGGCCTAGGAGAACACCAAGAGACTGACAAAATCCAGTTTCAGTAGCCACGGTCTTGAGGATTAACTGAGTCATTCGGCCTGTAACTCTTGAACCTGCATGTATGCGGAGTCAGTTCCTCCTACATTCATTGTCTGCTAGTATGATTTTTTTAATATAAACTACAAATAATATTTTAATCCTTTGTATTATAAGTGTATTTAAATAATGAATGTACAAGATAGTTTAAAATAATAAAGGGGGGACCTAATTTTTCCTTAATTATTTTTGTACTGCAGCTTTACTTACTGCTGCTCTCTGCCTTCTACTCAGCTTCTATTCACTCTCATACTGACATTATTGGAATAAAATTCATTTTCAGTAGCAAAAGAAAACAGTTTTTCTCCATGCCCTTACAACTCTGTCCTTTGACCATACCACTGTTTTCAGTGGATTGAGCTGTCTGATGTCTCTTCATGGTCAATCAGCCATCTGTCACACAAGAATGCTTTTCAAACAGTGAATATTGGATGGAGGCTTCAGCCAAAAACTGTTTCAGAAATAGAGATGTCTGATCACAGTTACTGCATGCTCTGTTTTTTCTGCATGCTCTAAGGAAGGGAGTTAGGATGATATTCAGCCATGACCATAGTAATGAAACAGACTGCTCGTGACAGGAGCATCACAAAAAACACTGCAGCAGAGACAAACAAATAAGAAAATGAGGACTCAGAAGAGGAAATAAAAATGCAATAAAAGACTATTTTAGCTTTTTCTAAACTTCAAAGAATTTGAGAGCAGGTTTTTTGTGTGTACAACTTTGTAACACTTGGTCCTGTGTTCTTTCTAGCATGTCTGCTTTGAGTTGCCAAATAATTGAAAGGCCTAGTATTTCACAGTAGTACTTACAGCCAGCACTCTCATTTCAGGCTCTCATTCGGATTTAAACTGAGTATCAAGAATGTAGGGTCTTTGGAACTGTTACAAATATTCCATATTTATTAACATACAGGTTCACTTCAAGATGCTTCCAGTTATACCAAGCACCACATCTCTTTCGTTTATGTGTTTGTATGATACATGCACAGGGTGTCTGGCATTGCTCTAGAAGACTCTGTTGCATGCCAGTATACAGATAGGCTGTTAAAGGAGAACTTGCAGATGTATAACGATAATAAGATCTCTTTTCACAAGAAAAATTTTGGACTTCAGGAGCTATTCCATTCTTCTAATACTCAGCTGCAGCTGGTGGACCACTCAGAAGGAGCACAGTAGAAAGGATATTGACCTAAATCCCTATAAAATATTTCCTTTCCATTTACACCACACACAGCTGCAGAAAGATAAGCCAAATGGTATAGGTGCACCTTAGTTGGCTATAGTCAAGTGTTTTATCCCCTGAATAAGGCCATCATTTTCACTGGATTGTTTCAGCTCTGGAAGTTTGTGGCATTGTGTATGACATGCTGACATTAGTTCAGCAGTCTTCTCTTATTAATATGTCCCTGAAGTAAAATAATATCCTGATTCCTTGTTAGGAAATGATCCAGAAAACTTGTTTGTCCTGGCACTGCTTTACATGCAAGTTAAAACTTAGCTATCCATCTCCTCACCTTCCTGTCTCAGCAGATTCTCTATGTGTGAAGAACAATAGCCTGTCAACTACTACAGTCTGACAGTCTCTCATCTGGAGAAATTAGACTTGAACCCATGAGCAGAATGCTTTTCCCATAGCCATGCCTTTCATTTATATACTTAGCCTGGTGATTTTTTTTTTCAGCATCCCTTTTCTTATTAAGAATCAATAGTTATGCTTTGTCTGTCACAAAGTTAGGAGAATTGCTTCACCTCTGTATACCTCAGTTTCTCCTTAGTATAAGATTAACAAGGAATTATGTTAGTGCTGCATGGACGGACAGAGACATACTGTCAGGAAACACATATACTCTGCATAGAGGTTAAAAAAAAAGCCAAACAACACCACAAAGGGATCAAATACTTATGATTTTTTGTATTTCTGTGAACGAGGGAAGGGGGAAGAAGTAAACGTACTGTATATGGTGTTGAGAGAACCACTACTGTTCCATACCTAGAAAGTAGAAGACCACAAAGGCATTAACAATGAACTCTAAAGTGCAGTCACAACAATGAAGCTTAAATCTTAAGAAAAGTTTCTTCTAAGAAAAACTTTCCTCTAAGAAAAACAGTGAAGCTCTATCATGGTGTGGTTACAGAATCCAAAGGAGAAATCTCCACCTCTGGAAGCTTTAAAGAACAGGCTATGCACATTTCTGTTACGAATCTATTAGCTCTGTCTTGAGGAAGGGATGAACTTACCCTGAGAAAAGGACAAGATCCAAACAACCTTTAAGAGTCTTATTGCAGGATTATTTCCAGATTGTTTCTACTTCATTAGAGATGATAGATGACCTGGAAAATCTGGTTTATTAAAGGAGATTAAAAGAAGTTGATCTGTTTGTGAAAGAGATTAGAAACTCCACAGAATCACTCTATTTTAGGATATACAATAAGGAGGAGAATTCTCATATACCTAAGTATCAATTTAATATATCAAAGGTCCAGGCAAATGTTTGTGATAGGAAGCTATTCTTATAAAAAATTTAACATGTCATTAGAGCGCTGTTGGCACATCTCCACACTAGCACTTGGGGTGGCATTTACTTTGATATTATAACTTATAAAACTCTGTTCTTAACTAATTGTTTAGGTCCCTTCTGTAGTCAGTAGGGAGGGACAGATGGCTCTTGAGGTCACAGAGTCCGGCATTCTCAGACCTCTCAGCCTGCAGTGCCTATTTTTCTGTAGACTGGAGCAGCAACTGATACGAACACTGAACACTAAAGCTGAAATGGTGTAAAACAAATTTCATCCTTGAGGTCTTTGTATTGTTGTGTTTTCTGAAAAATAAGGTATAGTTCAACTGCAATAAAGAGTGTTTATCCTTCTTAACTGCATGAATCAAAATAACTTCCCCATGGTCTCCATACCTCAGAGCTCCATATATCAGTCAGTCATCTGCAAAATATCAGATTTTACTACAGCAATTATCATAGTCCCATTCAGACTTGAATTCTATTAATCAAAAAACATTTGCAGAGGCAAATTAGATCTCCTGCTTTGTACAAATGGGAACTAATGCAGAGAGATATGAAAGATCAGATTTTTCAAATGTAAAGGTCTGCATTTACAATAGAATTTGCATGTAGTAAGAGGCACTAGCATAAACAAAAGATTGACTGTATATTCAAATTTCATGGAGTGGATTGATTTAGGTGACACATTCTTTGGAAGACTCATTATTCATACTGCCTTATTGTACCATTAATAGAGCTGAGAAAGGATGCAAGATGTTGTAATTTACAAGAACTTAGTGTCACTAAAAATGCTCAAAAGGTAAATTCAAAGAACATAGAGCATCCATAGTAAAAAACCAAACCAAACCAAACCTAAACCTTGAAATAAGCTCATGAGGAGACATCTCAGATTTTTTCATTAAACAGATGATCCCAAAGGCATACAGGGAAGAGCTGTGTAATGACTGTGACTTACAAATACATGAAAATAAACCTCAGTTTGCCATGTTTATTTATTATTTCAGTTTCTTCCATTTTTCTTGTTGTTTTGCTTCTGGATGTCAATATGTGTGCTTGAAAACTAATGCCTTTAAAATATCCTTTTGCAATTCATTTTATGGACCACAATCATTGCACTGGGCAGAAGGCAGGAAGAATGGACTCCACACAAAAAGCTGCTGAGAAATGCTCTGTGATAGTGAACTTCAGCACTTTTGGCTCCCTCTTTCTCTATTAATGAATTACATAAGATTGTAAGTATATCCAGTGCCTGCAAGCTACTGACAGCAAGCTGTCAGTCAGTTCTCTCTCATCGTTGCTCACAGTCCTGTCTCAAAAATGCATCAGCTAACGACTTACTGATTAAATCAGATGAGTGGAAGAGATGGTTACCCTCAGGAAGAATCAAGCAGGTATTTGGCTGGAGTTATTATCACCAAGCTGATTGGCCAAAATGTGTCTGTCTAAAAGTACAGTTGAAAAGACCTCGCACACAGCTCACCATTTTGTAGAATCTGAATGAAAACGACACCATACACTGTGCTTTGTTCCCTCAGAGCCAGATGTTCTGCACTAATGATTAAAACCCCTCTGAAGTTAAATGCTACCTGACACTATGGCTTTGTAAAAACCCTACTGCAACACTGCTCGTATGTTCTAAGCAGTATCTCCAAAACAGGAAACACTGCTGCCTCGAGGATGGCATTGTCTACTGATTTCCTCACCCTGAAGATGCAGGTATCTGGATAAGGAGTGCAATGCATTGGAGACTGTGGGCATACGGCCAGAGTGGAGGGAGCTTCCCACTGTTTCCAAGCCAGCTAGCCTCAATTGACATTTCCAGAGCCAGGCCACAACATGGCCTTTCGTTCACCCTATGAGCCACATTTTGTTCAGAGAACAGTTTCCTTGTTGCGCTGTTTGAGGCCAGCCATGGGACAGAACTGGAAGAATGCACTGTCTGTAGGGGTGTCTGTAGGGGTGTCTGTAGGGGTGCACAGGGTCCTTCATGACCTGTCCACCCAGGCACACTGAGAGCAACTAGAAACAGAAAGGCACATGTGCTAAGGCCTGCCAGGAGATGTTCACATGGTACAATGTGGAAAGAGAACAGATTTTGTGTGAATCATGCCTTTATGTCCTTCACGGTGAGGCAAAACCTTGGTAGAATACACTACTTCCCTTCTGGGAATCAGTGCTTCTTAGGATTTGCTGATGAAAGCAAGTTTCTGTTGCTTTGGATGAAATTGGTAAAAGAGATGACAAGGTGACCTATGAACTTATCTCAACATTTCATGTGACTTCATTTTTCATGGGACACCTGTTTTACTCAAATATTCAGAGATGAAAATAAAATGTCCTGTTGGTAGTTTTATTTTTTTTTGTTTTCCTGTAATTGTTATAGTGGTTTCTCAAAAGAGCTGTACTGCACACAGAAACCAGCTAGCAAAGGGCAGAGACAACAATCAAGAATGATTACACCATACAAAATTGTCAGTGGCATAACATGATTTAACTGTGATTCCACAAATTATAGATGAAGGCAGAGGCAGAAAAATCAAAAGCAGAAAACACACTGTACCCTTTATATTCAACTCCCCCAAATTTTTCCAAATTCCTCAGACCAATTTCAGACATTTACAGAAACTAGCTGCTGCTCTTTGCACTTCATCCCCTGAGGAATGGGTTTGGAGTAAAAAAGCTGACTGTATAACTCGAGATAAAACAAACACTCATCTCAAAAATTCAGATAGGTGGCATTTACTGACACTCAGAGAGCAGATTCCTACACCAACTCTGCTGATAGAAACAGGTCAAAAGCTGTGTGTAAGAAAGTACAGGAAGTTTCAAAGGACATACAGAACACTGAGATTCAAAGGGCTGGAACATGACCTCTAAAACTCTGCACCTACTAAAAAGAGCCATGTGTGCGAAGACCTGGAGGAGGAAAAAGCAGACATGGAAGCTTGCTCTCAGTTCTTTATTACTTGTCTTTTTTTAGTGATGGACTATCAGCATATGCTTGAGCTAAAGCCCACCTGGGTGCCAAGAACAGTACCAGAAATGCAGGCTGTCCTGTTCCTCCATGCATTTACCAAAGCCCAGGAAGGGCTGGAGGGTGTCTGTCTTTGCTCCACAGCAAGCTTATGTAAGACAGGGCAGAAGTGTCTTGAATTAATGAGAAGAGACATCCAGAGACAAGTTTCCCAGTCTGTTGTACATGGTGGACAGAGTTTCTGTTCTGAGGAAAAAATCATGGAGGCTTCATCATTTGGTTTTGGTCCATTGAAGAAGGAAAACTAGACAGTCATATTTTTCTTATAGAAATAATCCAAACCAGTAAACAACCCAATGGAAACACTAGTGAATCCATTTCAGCTTCTCACCTTGATTTAACTCTCCCAGCAGATTTGCTTTATATTAGTTCTTCAAGAAAAGCAAGAACATGCCTGGCCACCTCACAGCCTGAAGTGCACTTTCATAGTCAGAGTCAGGCAAGACAAGTAAGTGCTTTCTCAGACTTCTCCTATTTCAGGTTAGGCTGTGTCCTAGACTGCAGGGGTTCTGCTGGCTCAGATAAATGACAATCTCTGCCTTTAAACCTTGTTATTGCCTATCCAAAACAGTTTACAACTGTGTGAGAGAGATGAGTCAATCCTTTCTACCATTTTTCCAGGACACTGTACTGGCATGTTGCAAAGTATTTACATTAAAGGAATGGATGATTCTTCGCAATATTATTAAAAGGTAATCTTTCAATCTTTTTGTGTATGGATGGAAAGGTGGGATGTCTCAGGTAGTAGCAGAAACATCACCTCTGGAGTCTGTACATTACATAGTAGGAAAGGCTTAGAAATCTCGTTCTGAGGGTGGTCATGTACTACTGCTACAAGTATCTTCTTCCTGCATAGCGTCTCATATGAGCACTGAAACACACAGAGACATCACCTCCTTCTGCTTCTGCACGTTTCACTGAAACCAGACTATATGCCCCATGTACAAAGTCATGCCCTTGCCAGAAAACTCTTCAAGCTCAAGGGCTTAAGGTTCTCAGGTAAAGGACAAATCTTGGACAATTCTGGTCCCTGGCAGATATCCACATTTGTCTCAAGTATTTTGTGATGGAAGCAATTCTGAAAATGTACCTCTGGTATTCCCCAGAAAATGGAGAAAACAGTTCTCACTCAACAGCAGGGTACACAAAATGATTAGTAAAATACTTTGCAGTCCCTCACAGTCTGCATAAAAAGCACATATGTGATGTGTTCCCCAACAACTGTTCAGGGACATAAGATGAAAAGGTATTTGGATGACAGAGTTCGACACTACAAGACCACAGTTTCATAAGCAAGCTATTAAAATTTTAAGGTCAATGCATGTCTCTTTTTGTGATGCTCTTCTTTCATTCCAGTGTTTTGTCAACTGAGCCTTTTTTTCTCTTATTGAAAATAAAATGCAAAAAATCTAGGTGTAGCCTTGTCTGCAGCTAAAAAAACCCCAACTTTTGCAGTTGTCACAGAATTGTATCTTATTAAGAACTGCATGAATTATCAAGACAAAAAAAACTTGGCCAGCCCAACAAACCCTGCAAACAAGGGTGATGCCATCAGCCAGGAAACATGTAGTGGCCCATCAGGTTGCTATGGTAACTGTTGGAGTTTTAGAACTTGGCTCCTGTGGCTTTTTCTCAAACCCATCACTACAACTGCATGACACTGTGAATCTCCCCAGTGATATAAAAACTTGTCTCAGTCAGCAGATCCTGCAGTTTTTCCTCAGAGGTTCAGAGGTGATTGCAACCAGACCCTTTCATCAGCAGTGGGGTGTATGATAGATAAATAGCCTAATTCTCACTCATACCCAAGTGCTTATGCTGATATAGCTCCTTATATAAGTGTGATGATAAAGCTACTTACAATGGTACAACATTGTTCTCTTCTAATACAGAAATAAGTTTTACTGATATAGCTGCATTCACACTACAGCCATTCTAAACTTGGATATTTTACTGGCAGAGAGATGCTGGTTAAGAGTGTGGGGAAAAAACATCACACCTCTATTGACAACTGTGCTGGCAGACAGAGGAGTCCCTAGATAGACAAAACAAGTTTCTGCAGGATAACTGTAGCTGTCTGTGTATGCTCTGCCCACATCAGAAGCAAGGTAGTTTGAATTAGCTTAGCTTTCAATGAGGTTGACCCAAGGTCTAAAGCCATGGTCATACTGGCCTTAAAGTGAGTAAAGCTATTGAATTCCAGGAACTGGTAAAGGCAGTAAGAGCAAAACAACTCTTTTGCCAGTGCACATATCTTTTCCCTGAGGAAGGAAGTGCACCACTATGACTACTATAAATAAGGCCTGAAGAGCCTGGGTTGTACCTATTCAATTATAACAGAAAACTAAAATAGTCCAGAAGTGGGGGTAGTCTGAGGCCATTTTACTCTCTGAGTAAAGGTAACTGCATTAAGAGATGGAGTAAAAGAAGCTTTAGGACAATGTATCAAGGCAGTTGTTACGCAGATAATATAGATATATCAAGCCATGGGGATTTATCAGTCGGTACCAACAATGCTGTTGTAGGAAAGAGTAAAATCTGAGGCTCAGGCAATGTCAGGGAATCTGTACTCCAACAATGAAAGGGGTTCTGAAGAATGGCGAATTTGGATATCCCATTTGTGACTCAGAAGCTAGGGAAGCTGCAAAAGTTTCCCTACTACCTAATGTACAATAATCTGCCAATGTACAATTTTCCTTCTATTGTTTTACAGGTCTAAAATTAGTGCAGAGAGTGACTGTGGAAAACATGTATGGAAATAAGGCAACTTGGCTGAACATGTTTTTTTTTGGTTTTTTTTTTTTTTTAACTTGTGTGTTGTGCTTTCAATGAAATGAGATCAGAAACTGTTAACTTTACTTTAGACCTGGATCATCCTGCTAGACACTGTATTTCTGCAGCATACCCTGGCACAGAGAAGGAATAATCTTTTCAGACCAAAGTCAGACAAAGGAGATGTTCGATGTGGAACAGGCCAAAACTTTATGGTGGTGTTTCATTTAGTTTTTCACTGATGCTTTTTTATAACAAGAAGTTGAGCAATAGAATATTGCAAGCTCTCAGCATGAGGTTATGTCTTCCATCCAGACCTCCCCTGTCCCCCTACTGCCTGCTGTCCACAGCACTTCCCAAACACATCACTTTCATTCTTCCCAACTCTTTGCCTTCTCTGCCACAACAGCCTCAAATGTCTCCTTCTGGCATTACTCACTACTACAACACCACTCCTAGAGGGTTGTTGGGGCCATGAATGCACCAGTAAGTCTTAAACACCTGAACCAGGCCTCCTTCACTTCCTAACTTATGTGTTCTTCCCTTCCATTCCACCTTTTCACTTCCTAGGTATGGCAGTCCAAGAATGGCTTACAATATACTAGTTCTTGGGAACTCCTCTGCAGTTCACAAGAAAGCATCTGGATTATGCCCTTAGTGGTATGAGTTGGTTTTATGTTGTCCTGAGAGAAGCAGGGAGTTGGACTCAGTCCAACTTGAGTCCCTTCCAACTTGAGATCTTCTATGATTATATGAAATATAGGAGCCTAGGAGTTAAGCACTAATTTTACACAGAGGCTAAACAGCCTTGTGCAGTCTCTTATCAGTGCTGGTAAGTGTGGACTGGGAAAAGAAAAAGAGGAAATTAATCATTGCACAATCAATCAAAAAGTGCCAAACAAGCTTTCAAGGCAAATACAAGTCTGTGTTACAGCTCTCTGCAGACAAACCAGTGGAGACACAGAGTGGTTTGTGCAGTGTTTCACTCCCCACAGCCCACAGATCCCAAAGGCAAGCTTCACTGGGGAAGAGCTGTTTGACCAAGGACACAGGGGCTGATCCTGTTTCAACACAGATATCTGTGAAACTATCTGCAGCAGGGGAAAAACATGCAAGCAGAAGCCCAGGAAGAGATTGCAAAGTCAATGTGTGGGTTAATTGGAGGGTGAAATGGGTGGTTTATGAAGTCCTAGTATACTGAAGTCTGCACTTAACTGCTCAACAAACACAGTAGTGCAATGCTTTTGCATGCTCATCTGCCAGTAAGTGTGACAACCAGGATACCACATCACAGAAGGGAGTCTGAATATATATTCTCTTCTTTATATCTAGCTGATGGCTGTCTTGCAAATTACGAGAAATGCAGTGCTTTCCTTTAAAAGCAGAAATGGAAATGGGCTTCTTGTCGGCAGAGATATATTAGAACTCCCATTAATCTCACTTTCTTGCCACTAAAAAGCAGAGTTCAAACATTCTGCAACCTCTACTGATAGCTAATAACTTGTCTCTCTAAGAGCTAAGAATAAAAAAAAGTAGAATTCTTACTGGAAGAATCAATGGGGTCCTTCTGCTGGGTGAGTAGAAGAGATTTTGGTTTTTGTGTACTGCAGGTTCTTACAGCACCTCCACTGCTACTTCAACTGTCCAGTTGTTGAACATTAACCATTCACAGTGAGCATTTGCAAAACTGATCCAGTGACATGGAAATCCTCCAGTCCCACTGTTAAAAGTGTCCCTGGTGAATTTTTATGTACTTTTTCTTAAAGAAAATCATGTCAATTAACTTTAAAAATGTACATATCCTCCACGTATGTAGGAAGATAAACTACACCAGTAATTATTTAAAATTCCTATGATACTTTTAGCTTAACAAGAGTAACACATACACATATAATTGTTTAAAAAATAGTCACATCAAAGGAAAGTGATAGTGCTAGATGAGAACAACAACTTCCATAAACAACTACTTCCATAAAAATCAAGTGATTGAATGTTCACAGGAAACAAGCATTAAAGTCATGGGAAGGTAGACTGACTAAAGCAAAATCATTGCCACTGGGAAATCTGCATTTTTTTTATTAATTATTCTTCAAGCCTTACTTCCAATTCACTAGAGGCAGATTTTTTGATACCATAATGCATGATTTGCAATGTCTGCTGTGACTCATGGGGCAAGCATCGATTTATAACTAGCTTAAATGTTGCTAGCCCTTCATATAGGAAGAGGTCTGACTATCATCAGTGGGACAATGTCTTTCAATTAGGAATGCCCCAAAAAGGGGCTGTACACCCAATGCATCAAATCCATTGATCTGCCTTTGTGGTGTCTTTTCACTCCTGCCAGATGTGCATTTGCTGAGTAGGATCAATAACTGCTCAAACACAAAATGATGCCTGTATGTACTTTTACATATTTACCATGCTCTCTCCTAGGTATCAAGTAATACAATCATATAATCCCAGAATGGCTTAGGTTGGAAGCAATCTCAAAGATCATCCTGCCATGGGCAGGGACACATTCCACTGCATCAGGTTGCTCAAAGCCCCATCCAACCTGGCCTTGAACCCTTCTGGGGACAACTTCCCTGGGCAAACTGTGCCACTGTGTCCACACCCTTACAGTAAGGAATTTTTTCCTAATATCTAACTTAAACCTGCCCTTTCTCAGCTTAAGGCCATTCCATCTAGTCCCATCACTATATTCCCCTGTGAAAAGTCCCTCTCCAATTTTCTTGCAGGCTCCCTTCAGATACTGGAGGGTGCTATAAGGTCTTCCCAGACACTTCTCATCTTCAAACTGAACAACAACAGCTCTCTCGCCTGTCTTCAAGGAGAGGTGCTCCATCCCTCTGATCATCTTTGTGGCCTCCTCTGGACTGACCTCAACAGGTCCACATCCTTCCTGTGCTGAGAATCCCAGAGCTGGATGCAGTGCTCCAGATGGAGTCTCACAAGAGCAGAATGGAGGGGCAGAAGCACCTCCCTTGACCTGCTGGCGACGTTGCTCTGGATGCAGCCCAGGACACAGTTGGATTTCTTATCAAGCTTCTTATTCCCCAACTCCTTCTTGGCAGGGCTGCTCTCAATCCATCCCCTGTGCAACCTGTCCTTTTGCTTGGGATAACCCTGACCCAGGTGCAGAACCTGGCACTTGGTCTGGTTGAACTTCATGTGGTTTGCACCAGGCCATGTCTCATGTCTAAGCCTTGAAATAAAGGCAGCTACAAGGAACAAAATAAATAATCAGAAATAAAATTTGTGGCATTTATAAAATGGTCCAGACCAGGGGATGTCAGCCTCTCCATCCTACACAATCTGGCCTTTCCATATGATGATCCAGTCTCCCTGCTGCCTGGTACATTACCTAGGCATGCTGTTTCCCATCACACAGCCACTGGTCACAGGGCCTTTCTGGACAAGCAACATTTGTACCTGCTCTACACTTGACCTGGATTTCAGAAGTGCTCATGGAACAGTGCTAAATCCTTTTAACCTCCTGGCTGTCATCCGTGAAGCTTGAGAGGATGGCTTATGTAGAGGCACACCCTGGAAATCTTAGCCTGACATAAGCTGCCAAAGCAAGTCCCAGCCTCTCAGTGGGAATCATGGAATTGGACTGGGTCAGCTGGTTCATTTCTCCAGAAGGTACATTAGGGCTATTTAGATGGTCACAGAATAATTCCACATCTGGAACATATTCCATAAATACAAGGTAAACAAAACTGTTTTCATTTACTTTTAGGCTGCTGTGATATGTTGTGCACTCTCCCACTGGTATATACTGAACAGCTCTACCTGACTGCTCTGTTGCTTTGTTTATGTAAAAAAAAATTGGGCAAATGCCTGTATCATGACCTCACCTTCCCTCTATAACTGGGTTTTAAAGTTTCTTCCCTTTAGCTAGACTTGCCGAAAAATCAAAGTCATGCTGGTGCAAGTTAGATTTTGAAAACCTGCCTTATTATCAGACAGCTCTTTCATGCAGACAGCTGTACACTTTAATGTAAATGCCAATGGAAAGCTCAACATAGTGCATAGTTCACTTGTTTTGTGTACTTCTCAGTTCATTTATTATACAAAGTACATATTTTCCTTTATATGTTTAAGAAATAGACACTTCTTGTTTCTTTGCCTTCGGGTAAGTTATACATACACTTCTATAAATTATTTGTTTTGTAACAGCAATTCTTTCCCCATCAAATTCAATTACTTCTGCTTTAAAAATGAGAAAAAAAATGGAAAACGAGCTTTACAATATTTGGAAATAAATGTTCCTTTCTTTATGTAACAGCATTAGGCTGTCTCCAAGGTACTACAAATAAAATAATTTATAGTAAATGAGATTATTATTTCTGGGAAAAGAACCACTTAATGTCAGTTTTCTGTGGGAAAAACTTAATTAGACTATTCCAATAGGGGTGCTCAGAAACACACAGCAAATATTTAAAAGCTTCAAAGATCCAAAACAACAAGGGAAAAACAGATGCTGAGGAAGCAATTTGGAACAGGATATTTCTATTCATCCTTATCATAGGGAGGTAGTCTTACTGTCCTGAAAATGAGAATAGGAAACTTATTTTATCCCTATGTTCTTCCAGTTTTACACCAACTTGTCCAAACGAGTTCTACCAGCATAACTGCAGAGTAATGCAGTATTGAGCCAAGCCTGGATACAGGGACCTGAAATAGAAATTGTTCAGCATTGAGAAGACGTGAATTGCAGCCTGAAAATCCCATAAACAGACCTGTGTGGCTGCCCTGAGCAAAGCAGTCATGTCAGAGCAAATGTGGCTCAACACACTGCTACAGCAATAAGCTAGTAATGGCTCACCTTCCAAAGATAGCACTACAACAAAATAAGCAACTCAGCTGTGCAGCCACATAGCTGAACTGTTAAAAATCCAAAATGAACCCTGAAAATAACCAATATGTGCATAATATTCACTAGAGACATCAAGGAATGTATTAGAGGTTGATCTGTTTTCTTTGACCTTTTTACTTTCAGAGTATGACAGTCTCCTTCTTCTGCAGATGCCCTCCATGCCCTGTTGAATGTCTCAGCTGAAATTCTCAAGTCAAAGGGGATAGTGGCATTTGGAATGGCAAGACCAATAGTGCAAAATGTTTTGTCACACAGCCATTGAGGAACAGTCCCTACCTATTGCAATGGACATTTGATCTGAACTCAGTCACATGATGTGTTTGTGCTTTACTGTGCTCTGCTCTGTCTAAATGCCTCTGTCTCTGAGGTTGTTCATGAGGCACTGTGGAGCGTGATATAATTTTTCCCAAAAAACTACAGATCTGTCATCAAGTTTCACATATCTGATGATCATTCTTCCTTACCACTGCTCCTCTGTCTCACCTACTGAAACCCTATAAGGAAAATTCTCTAGTTTTGACTGTCCACATGCTTGTTAATTCAGAAAACAGTGATTGAAGCACAAGCACATGGAGGTGGAGAAATTCTGAAGGGGTTCTCCTGCAGAACCAGTTTATATCATGTGAT
Organism: Sclerurus mexicanus; assembly: GCA_013396755.1. Taxonomy (NCBI): domain Eukaryota; kingdom Metazoa; phylum Chordata; class Aves; order Passeriformes; family Furnariidae; genus Sclerurus; species Sclerurus mexicanus. The sequence continues at coordinate 301,576 of VWZF01004974.1, forward strand.
GATCAATTCTAATGCTAGGATTAGCATGTAAAATAACTCCTAGCATAACTGATTGCAGTTTGAAGGACTTTTTGCTCTTCATATGCAATACAGGCATGAGCTAATTAATCCTCATGAGAACACCACCTTAAAGACAACAAAGCTAAGAGACAGAGGGATTAAAGCTAAAATGCAATGCAAACATTTGTCGACCAGTGGACTTAATGGACTCACTCAGGAATATACTTGAAAGCTTCTTAGGTGCCTAACAGCTAAGTATAATCTGCACTTGCCGCCAGGTTTCTAAAGACATTAAAACAGCTCATTAGATTCCAATTTTGAAGTAGGTAGGAATTAGATGAAACAAATGAAAAGCCTCGCACTAAGACATTTGTTGAAGACCCCACTGTCAGGACTGTGAGTATACCAATAGGTCTTACCTGCTCTGACCAGCCTCATCTGGGACCTTCAGATGAGGTTTTGCCCAAGGACCAGGAGCTCTGTCTAGGCTCAGACCTGGACCTTTCACTCCCTGGCTCAGCTATGTTGTTAGTATACCTGCCTTCAGCCCTACCTCCTAAATGCCATAGCCTGGTTTAGTCTTTTCACACATCCCATCGCTTGCTACTCCTGACTAAACTCCCTGGATGGTCCCTGGACCTCTTCATCTTCTCCCCATGAGTGCAGCATTGTTCATGATGGAACATTCTGCCTAGACTGTTGTGGTTGGTTTGGCTTGGTTTGTCTTATGTCATAGAATGGCCTGCTCTTGCTTCTCCTAAACATACGAGACAGAGCCAAGTTTTATGAGTCTTTACCATACTAGAATGAGTACATGTAAGATCAAACCCAAAACTAGTGGTCTTTTTAATAAATAGACTTGCACGTTTCTCTTCAATGCATTTGGCCAAAAGGCCATCTCAGCATGTGCATTGTAAAAACAGAGAAATGCCCTGAAGTTCTCCTTTACACAGTGAAACTTACATGAAGCCAGAACTTGTCCAGCATTGCATATAATTTTATATAAATAGTTAAATGAACAGGGTATGTGTCACTGATAAAAAGTAAGAATTCTATTTTGAAGACCTGTGATACAGTTCCCCACATATTTTGTTTTGTTGGGGTTTTTTTGTTTTGTTTTGTTTTGTTTTGTTTTTCTTCAATTAAAAAGACATGATAAAAGCTTTGGAAACATGCAGGCCATTAATATATAATGAGAACATACTCTGTTGATGACACATTTGAGAAGAATATCAACATAGCAGATAGAAATGAGAGAAAAGAAAATCATTTGGAGAAAAACAAGATGCAAAACATGGACAAGAAAAAAAATGAAAGCAGTCAGTAAATTAATAGAACCTTACACAAATGAACAAAGTCAAGATCCAATTTGGCAGGTGATTATGGTAGTGGAGATCAATGCATTATGTCAGCTCTTTCTTTTCCTATCCATCACAGCATCCAGAGTAATTCTGTTGAAATTCAATTACGGAGGAAAACCACATGATTAGGAAATATGGACATAGTGACTCTAAAACATGCAAATTGTGCTGCAATTCTTAATGACATAAAAGGTAAAAAACTTACAGAGAAAAACTCATAGAAGAAAATGAATTCAAACACCATTAGAAGTACATTTTCAGCTGAGGGCATGAGGGAATTCAGCTGGAGAACTTTTATTAAGTTTAATTGGTGTCATGGTGTAAAGTCCCTGTGCATCAGGTTGCTAATGTACTCAGTGAATACTTTATTCTTCTGTAGGTGCACTGAGGAAGACAGTGAAAAGTTATTTCACCATATTATAGGCTCTGAACACCCAAAATCTTTTTCCTTGGAGCATATATTATTGCTGTCAGTTAGCCTTGACCTGCGTGTTAGCAAAGGCCATTTGCAGTAGAGAAAAATAATCTCTATGTTGTTAACCATTCTGAACCAGGAAATGAGCCAATTCCTTTCATTTTTCTACTCAAGGGATTGGTTTTGCCTCTTCTCATCATGCTCATGAATTTTATTAGTGCTCTCTCTATGAATATTCCCCATGTGGAATATGAGTTTAGCTGAATGCTTCAAATTAGGCCCCAGTTTGTCTAGATAAGCTCAGTATGTTGACTTCTCTGCTGTGACAACCTAGAGGGCAAATGATTTACTGGCACCAGAGGATGCCAATGGAAAAAAGGAACCCTCCCAAGTTAGCATTCCATTTCATACTCCACAACAAATTGATGAAGTGTTGTAAAGGACTGACAGGGTTGTGGATTCAGAGAAAGAGACATCTGAAGTGATTTATAGGGTGAATATATTTAGCATCACTGAGATTTCTTATTTTTCTCAGATTACATGTCTATCTTTATCCTGGCTGTCTTCTATCCTTTGGAGGATTGAAGTGGCCATTGAGAAGATGAATGAAAAAGTGTGAATATTTGTTATACATATGCCTGATATCCAGTGCTTTCAGCATCTTCTTTTAATTGCTTTTATGTTTCATGTTTTTTCCTTCTGACTGAATATTTCATGTTAAAGAGCTGAGAAATCAACTTTTATGAGATCTGTTATTATGCAAAATGTGTGAATTCAATGACAGATGATGTGGTTACATAAATTTATGTCGGCTGAGAGAAAACCTTTCCATTTCCAGAAAAAACATATTCAGATTTCTGAAAACAAGGAACTGAAAGAACTAGCATGTATTTAACCACATGTAGCTAGTTCTAGCCAATATGAACAGTCTGGAAGAGAGATGGAATTAATTTCAGGGTGTCAGACTGAGTTGTCTGTAAATAGTGCTTACCACAGGTTGGCACAACTTGGTTGAATCAGGACGATGAGGAGAGACAGTCTGGAAGACTAATGTTCTTTTGAGGAGAAACCTATGGTCACTGTAACCATGGTTAAAGCTACTTACATGTCTTGTCTATCAGCCTTTGAAGACTGCATTAACAGTGTTGTGTGACACAGGCCTTATTCCTGAATACCATGCCATAGAAATCTAATGATTGCTAAAAGGAAGTAGGACAGATGACAACTCACACAGAGGAGTGTCTGAAATTTTACTGATACTATTTTCTGTGGAACAAGGTCTGTGTCTAAGGTATGGGTTCAATATATCCAGTGTTTTGTGAGTGTGTCAGAATGAGGGGCTAATGGAGACCTCAGGATGACTCTGTGAGGGCTTCATTAGTTTGAATTTGGTTAAGTTTTAACATTTTTTATATGAAAGGGCACAAATGAGGAGAATAAACTTGTTTGGAAGTGGAGAAGGTCATACTGAGACAGAATAGACATTAAGAATGTTTATAGGTATCCTAATTATCTCAGTGTTGGATTCAGGCTTACTCTTATTCCATCAGTGTCGTGGGTTTCTGACATACACCAGTTCCACGGAACTACTCAGGTTCATAAAAAAGAACTCCCCCTACCACCTCTGAGTTCTGGCTGGGCTGTGCTTACTGGTTTTCTCATCAGCTTCCCAGTCTCTCTGTGTCCATTTATTCTGTTAAGTGACACAAGAGCAGGGACTGTTCCCATACCCTGGGCCAAATGGCAGTGTTCACACTATACAGAGCTGGCTCTGGGTGTCCTTTGTGTTCCATGTGGTGATTATGCAGCTCTAAAATTTTTTGTGTGTTTTTTTCTTTCAATTTAAGTTTTCTAAGAATAGAAAAAGGGCTGTGTTCAAGGGTAGGGCTTCAACATATGAATGTCCATTGGGAATAACCTGGAAATAGCCTGGCATGTGCTGTCGCCTGCACCATACTCAGGCAGTATTTCAGACAGTGCTACCTGACACAGGCCAAAACTGTACCTGAGTGTGCTAGCAGCTAACCAGCAGCTCAATATTTGAGCTCCTCTCCTAAGTCTATCTCATTTAGAAACTGAAATACACCTTTAGTGCCTTTCTCATGCCTGTTCCAGTCCATATTGTGAAAAGTGCTGTTTGCCCATCTTTCCATCCTGCTCCTGGCAAGCACATTCAGGTGTCCTTCAAGGAGGGGCCACCAAAAGCAGACATCCTCTTTGCTACCTGACTTGCTTCTCACAGGGCAATGCACAGAAAAGCTATAGCAGACTGAAACCCTTGCAGGCTCAAGAAAAGACTGAAGAATATTACACTGTTGAACTTGTCAGTGGCTGTTGGGAACTGTCCAGATGCCGCCACAGGCTCAGGAAGGCATTAAGCTGCCAAAGATCAACAACTAGGACAGTATACCAGGCAGCAGGTCATGTTCTTCTAGCTCTTGTGAGGCATCTGCTACCTGTCCCGATCAGAGACAGGATACTGGGCAAGAGGTTTTGTCTGCTTAACAGGCTTGTTGGCATGACAGTTGTTATTAAGTGATCAGAGTAACAATTTGACCTTCAGGGGAGGAGGATGAAGGGGAAAATATATTCTTCATCTTGCCTTCCATGTTGTGTATAGGTAGCAGAATGCCAATGAAGTGCTCTGTCTTGGGATACCTTGGCTCCCAATTTCACTTAACTGATACCAAATTTAAGTGTAATCTTATCACACGTATTCTGAGGATTTTCATGTGTTTATAAACACTGGCTTCTTAGGAAGAAAAAAATTTAAATATATGCAAGTTATAAGCTTGAAGTCTCTGTTATAACATTATTTCTAGCTGTTTTGCGTACAAAGGATGACTCAGTTTTAGAAAAATCACAACATTTTTAAAGACAATCCCTGCTCAAAGGCAAAACACATCAAAGAAATTACTTATCATATTTTTCACTTGTATGCACACATGCAATGATTCTATGATATTTATTTGGTACTGGGGCACAGAAAACTATGCATAAAATTATCTTTCATCATTTAATAATGCATGCATTTATTTTAATGCAGAGATAATTCACCTTTTTTTCCACCTGAGATATTTTAAAAAATGTCACATAGAAAAAAAAAAGACATGAGATCCCCCCAAAGTGATGTGTTATTATAATTTTATTGTAATTTTGCCAAAACAGGCATGGGAAAATCTATGTTAGAGCAAACAGAAGTTTTTTAAGTCTTCATAGGTAGCTGTACTTCTTCAGCTACATAACATTAGACTGCAGGTATCACAAATAAAACCTGTGGCTGACATGGCCCAGGAAGCTCATATTTAATATGGGAACTTAGTCCTATATACAATTTACTTCACTAAGTTAGAGGCTGGTCTTACCGTAAACTCTCTGAGAGAAGAAAGGAAAGATTCAAAGTTTAATAAAATCAGGTATTCACCATAGGACATTTGTAGACCTTGCAGGTGACTTTCTCTTTGACATTGATAAATGGAGATATCCTAGGACATGTGGTGGGGAGTATTTCCTTGAAAAATGGATGCACACATGGCACACTGGAGCAGGGTCTGGCTGCAGCTCTGCAATCTGCCTCTAGAAAGGCTCTTTTTAAAGGGGGCCATGCTATGAGTACAGACAAATACTCCCTTCTTGCCTTGGCTACAGCACCATAGAATGACCACTACCATGCCCAGGGCCACATGTGCTGAGAACACTGATTAAGGGAGCAAAAATGAGACCAACCAGCTGCATCTGGTGTGTGGAGGGGCCATTGTGCTAAGCTCAGTTCTACGAGAATCTATTGTATAAAACACATATGTATTTCTGTAGTTGGGGGACAGACAGCAGAATATGTTCTTGATGGAACTGGAGAACAGACTACATCAGAGTACATCTTGCAGAGTACACCAAAAATGGAAGAAACTGCTGCTAGCTTTTTTAAAACATTTTGGTGACTCACTGTCCCTGTCTTCTGTATTTTTTAGAAGGCAACCATACACGATGATGCTTTTGTGCCTTCTAAGAATATAGCAGCAAATATCACTATCCCTTTGGTTTACTTTTTCTCCTCTCCCCTCTCTGAGTCACACTGTCATAGAAGTTCTTTATGTTTTAGGATCACCAGCTACAAAAAAAGGTAAAAGGAATTGCCCCTAACCTTTACCTTTTCATCTAAAATTCCTGACAGAGCTAGTGATTAGGAAGGAGTAAAAATCAGAGGCTATAACCACAGTGTAGGGAGGTATTTGCCAGATATCATGCCTGTCTACTCCAACACCTCCAGTTCCCTTGCTCTTGTCCCCAGATTATCTTAACCAGAGTTCTCCAAGTGTGCCAGCTATTTACTTTCTGGAGAAGGTATGCAAGAGAGAGCCAACTGATAAGACAGTACATGCCACTTGTCTGCCCAGAACTAGAACATTTCTAAATACTTTGTTATTAATAACATCAGGCTACCTGGCTGTTATAAGAAATGCAAAGGTCATACTACGTTCAAACCCTACTTTTCATCAGAACAAGATATAAAATTCAAGTTAAAAGTTATCACCATTTCTAAGAAGTCACTGATTTATTAATGTCTTTTCTTTATAAAATAAAGGTCTTAAATGATACTGACCATAAGCAAGAGAGCTGGCAATATAAAGTTGTTGTTTCAATTATACTATTACATACCTTCTTTTTCTTTTGCCAAATGTTTACCATTTAAGGAGCGTTGCTACAACATTCTAGTTTGTCCCTAGTTTTGGCAAAACACCACTTCCATTCCTGTGAGTAAAATAAGGAAAGAACAGATTATGTCATGTTTAAAAATTAATTTCAAAAACTTCAAGATTTCAACTAAGTCTTGCAATATGATTATGGGACAATCTGCAAATATTAGACCTATTATTCCTTGCATGAAAATCTGCCCAGATTTGGCCAAATCACTAACTAATAGAAATGCCATTTATAGGAAAGCTTAGGAACACATGAACTAGGTCTGAACACAACACAGACATGGTTATTTGGGTCCCAATCCAGTGTGTCTGAGAGGCACTGCATTGAATTTGCACCCTTTGATTACTGCTGTTTAACTTTCTGCACAATCTAAGTAAAGCAAGCAAGCACCATCTGGTTGTATGCATTCAAGCATTTCCCCTAATCGGAGCTGGCAGAAAGCCTTATTCTTAAGCAGAAAGTCACACCACTGATTTAAAAAGTTTCATAAACATGAATCATGGGGTCAGAAGGGAAATAGACTGTGCAGGAAAAGAGTGCAGTGAATAGCTAAGAGACCTATTTCTTTCTACTAAAACACTAACAAGTAGTGATAAGTAAGCTGTCAGCTCTGTACTCTTGGTATGTTACTTAACTACAGAATTAGACAGCTCCTCACCTCCCTGATCACTGTGCTTCCTGTGAACCTCTACACACTTGGACTAGCTGCTCTTGGTTGGTCTTAGACAAGTCTTGACTATAGTAATTGCGTGTTTGTTTATCATATACAGTCCTGAGAATCAGGAAAAAACCTTATGAACTGCAGTCAGTGATATGGTATGATGAACAGCTGTCAGTGTTTTACAAGGTTTTTTTCTGACTAGTTTCTCTACTTTCATTCTGCTGGCAATGAACACTAGCAAAACAAACTCAAGAGACTGGAAACACAAGGAAGGAAACAAAACAATAAACTGCTTTTATCACACAAGTGCTAAAATTGCAAAGATCTATCATATTCCCCTCAAATATGGGATGCTGAAAAAAGGCTGAAAGTGAAAAAAAAAACCCTGTTATTCTGTGCAAAATGTTCAGTGCAGCTCTCTAAAATCAAGCAGCCCTAAAGACTAGGAGAGGCCCTTCATAAACAGCTACTAAAATACACAGTCTTCTGTGTATTTTTAGTACACAAAGGTACCACAAAAATTACTGAAACTACTGCCAGAATAAAGCATGAAGTCATCTAGGTCATCTCCCTGCCCATCTACAGTATCCATGTCCCCCAGTGATACTTGTCTAATCCATTTTTAGTTTAATTGATGAGGATTCAACACAGTCTTAGGCAATTTAAGCCAAAGACAGACTTCCTAATACTTCTACCACCTTATCTCCACTGTTGCAATTCATACCCACTACTTCCTGTCTTCTCTGCAACATTTTATTCCTTTACTCTTTTCTGCAAATTTGAAGCTGTACCATGCCTTCCCACAATCTCTCCTCCTCCAGACTAAACAACTGCCTTTTTTTCCGTCTTTCCAAACAGGTCATGTTTCAGACCTTTTGACCTGTAACTTCACTGCAGCACTAATCACTCAAGGACAATATTCCCTGAAATGATGCAACTCAGATATACCAAGGTTAGGCAGGCTGCCCAGTGGAGGCAACAAATCATTAGGTTAAAACCATGCTCCTGTGTTGCTGATTTCTCATCTCCAGCCTGCCAGTTTCCTTGTTTTAATCATTTGTTGCATCTCATCATAAACTTCTTAATCCTCTTCCCAATACATCTGAGCAGCACATAGCACAGCCAAGCCACACACACCTCCTGCTGGGTATTCCAGTGGTCTTTTATGTAGACATGTAATAGCACTCAGAGTTAAAGCTGAAGCCCTTTGCAGGCTTGACAGGTGCCAAGTACATCCTGACCTCCAACAGACCTGGATTCAATTACTGTTTGTGTAAAAGTGCTCAACAGCAGTCAGGTGGAAAGCCTGGTCAAAGGACATGGATTTTTAATAAATTTTCCCTGGCATCTTTCCAGCTCTCCAAGAGGGGGTTGAACCTCCGTGTTGTGGTTTGTCAAGTTCAACAGCTTTTGCTGCAATCCTTGTCCTTTTCCATGTGAGCACAAAGACATTTCTCATTATGGATAGAGATCAGAGTTGATGACTGCTATCAGTGTTAGGTAGTTCTACTCATGCATTAAATGAGTTCCAAGGGGTTGAAGAGGGGAAAAAGAAACACAGAGAGTTATGAGGATGAAGCACAGGTAGTACTGCACGATAATCCAAGTAATGGGTCTGTGGGGGAAGCTGAATTTAACCCTTTGGCTGCTCTAATAGAATGAACTGGTTGGAACTGTGTGCACAAAGTAGAACCAGGACCCAAACATGTAGGGGCTTTATGCTGTTTCAAAAACCACCTTCTGATTTACATGTTTTAGGCTGTCTGTACATCCAGAAAATGGGAAACCCTCACCTGACTGCAGTGGGGGATAACTCAGATCACTGGAAAAGTAGGTGGATAGAAGGTATTGTCACCTCTTTTGCATAGGTGAGATATTACTTGTGCACTTCCACGATCCAGTATATAACTGCAACACAAAGCCAAATAAAATTGCTTTGAGACAGTCAGCTTCTTTTCCTTGCCACTCAGTTGCACTGCAACATTTTCTAGAGGGAAGCCAGACCAAAAGAAAAGAAAACATGTTATTAAACATTAAAACAGTGTTTGCTTTCAGTGGCTGGAACAATTCTTTCCCAGGAGACCTTCCCACAAGATCTGTTCACCCTTAGAACACTCACTTACTCATGACTTTCTCTTGCTTTGTCTTGGAATTTCTAAGCCAATTGTTGCTTTCAGGTTTTCAGAAGAGATTTTTCTTTTTCTAAAGGTGATGGTACTGACTCAGTCCTTTGCTAGTCCAGATGCAGATCAAACTTGTATAAAATTCCAGTTATCCTAAAAACAAATTAAGATGTTCCTATGTGGTGGCTACACCATATTAAACATACTAAAAATAATTTTTAAGGTTTCTGTACAGCAGAAAATACCCACAGTTTTATGGATGGTTCTGAATTTCTCCTAAAAGAACAATAACCTATGTGTGAATTTTCCTGGAGAAAACAAAACGTATTGAAAAACTCTAGTTGTCTTGCAGGCAAAGCTCTTACTAACTCTTCAGTGTGGCAGATCTAATAGTCTTGCTTAAGAACAGTTTTGCATGTTTGGGACACCTGAAGCTTCATGCCTTTGGAGGGAAGAATATGCTAATGCAATCAAAGCAATTTGGAAGAACTGCTTCATTCTCTGAAACTTTTGAAGCTTTCTGAAGCTGTTTAAGGGCAAGACAGGATTTGCTGCAAGTTACTGGTCTTCTAAGCATGCTCTGATTCTCTTGGTTGTTGTCAGAAGTGTTAAATTTAATGTTCAAGTGGGCATAAGGCAGTGATGCTGAAAGACATTCCATTTGGAAAATAAAGCAGAAGTCAGAAATAGATCAGGAATCAAATAGAACTGAGCATTACTACTGGAAACTGTTGGAATCTAATGCACATACTTCTAAAATAATAATAGGTAATGGACTAGAAGTTATATTAATAAATGGAAATATTTCAGGGTTAACTTATTTTCACCATGTAGCTTGCTACTTTCTTTCTTCTCAGAGTCCTCTCAGGCTTTTCTGGCACGCAGAGAAGCCTGTAGGGATTAAAGCTATGGGTGCCTACATGCAATGGGAGGACATGGTCTTACTTATACCTCTACCCTGAATTGTATGCAGGCTAGAATCACTAGGGTTAGCTGGTCTGTGTTTTCCCTCCTATCCTGTGCTAGGATGTGAAGAGAAATCCAAGAAAAGATAAAACAGCCTCCCTGGAGCAAGGCATTATGAGCACCAAGGTGTTGCTTTTTTTTTTTTTTAAAAAAAAAGATCCTTTAAATAAAGCCATCCCACATCCATTAACAAGAGCTTTGATTCCTTGTTGTGATCAGTTTCCTGGGGTGAGGCAGTTAAAATCAGTGCCACACTAGTAAGAAAAAGCAGGGGGTACCTGCACTTAATATCTACAGTTCAATATTCTGCAACAATACTTGGAGAGCTTCTGGTTATCCACAGCCAAAAAGTGCTCCAAGAGATAAGTATCATTATTTGATGTTTCTGCCAACCTCTTCCACTTTTCAAAGGCATATGTAGAGGCTTGCATTAGTTGTGCTCTATCAGGGGATCAGGGCTGTCATCCTGGAACAGAGTGCTCAAAAGTACTTAAGATTTGTCTAATTATACTTCAGATGTTTGAAAGATGGAAGTGGTATTTATCTCTAAACTTTGCATTATGAAACTACTGTTTGGCAAATTAAAAGCCCTCCTTTTCATATCAAGTATTTAGAGAGAAATTCAGGCAGTATCATTTCACTACATCAACGGTAGCACTACCATTAATCATGACAGTGAAAAATGGATTTTTAAAAGTCTGAAAAAATAGAAACCCAGAATGGGTATTTAGCCCAGGAACTAAAAAGTCATAAGCTGAGCTCTTAGGAGTTTTGAAAGGTGAGCTGCATGGCAAGCTATTGGTGTTCAATCAACTCAGATGATAGAATCACAGAACGGCCTGGGTTGGAAGGGATCTTAAAGATGATCTAGTGATCTAGTCCCAACCTTCCTGCTGTGGGTAAGGAACCTTTCATTAGACCACATTACTCAGAGCCCCATCCAGCCTGCTCTTGAGCACCTCAAAGGATAAGGAGTCCACAACCTCTCTGGGCAACCTGTTCCAGTGCCTCACCACCCTCAAAATAAATAATTTCTTCCTAATATCTAAAGTAAACCTACTCTCCTTCAGTTCAAAACCACTGCCCCTTATCCTGTCACTACATTCTCATGTGAAAAATCCCTCTCCAGCTTTCCCGTGGGCCCCCTTTAAGTAGTGGAAGGTGCTGTAAGGTCCCACCATTGCCTTCTCTTCTCCAGGCTGAACAACTCCAACAGCAGGCTCTCAGCCTGTCCTCATACAAGAGGTGCTGCAGCCTCCTGATCATCTTCGTGGCCTCCTCTGGACTTGCTGCAGCAGATCAATGTCCTTCTTTATTCTGGGGACCCCAAAGCTGGATGCAGGTGGGGTCTCACCAG
>VWZF01004974.1:313216-328093 GCA_013396755.1 Sclerurus mexicanus
ACGACTCTTTAAGTGTGGCCATCCAGCCAATTCCTTATCCACCAAGTGGCCCATCCATCAAATCCATGTCTCTCCAGCTGAGAAACAGGGATGTCATGTGGGACAGTGTCAAATGCTTTGCACAAGTCCAGGTAGATGACATTTGTTGCCCTTCCCTTGTCCACCACTGCTGTTACCTCATCATAGAGGCTATCCAAATTTATTAGGCACAGTTTGCCCTTACTGAAGCCACGTTAGATATCAGTAATCACCTCTTTGTTTAACTTGTGCCTTAGCACAGTTTCTATGACAATGTGCCCCATGATCTTACAAGGACTGAGGTGAGACTGAGTGGCCTGTAGTCCCCTTGGTCTTTCCTACTTTCTTTTTTAAAAATGGGGGTTATGTTTCCATTTTCCCAGTCAGTGGGAACTTTACAGGACTGCCACAACTTCTCAAATATGATGGTTAATGGCTTAGCCACTTCCTCAGCCAGCTCCCTCAGGACAGGTGGAGGTATCTCATGAGGTCCCATGGACTTGTGCACCATCAGGTTCTTTAGATATTCATGAGCCTGGTCATGTCCTACAGCAGGCAGTTATTCATTCCACAATCCCTGATTGGAGATGGCAGTCATGGCTTTGAATATCTGGTTTTCTTCCTGGCAGAGTCAGAAGAGAAAAAGAGAAAACTTTTCTAAGCCTCCATCCCAAAAGAAAAGCCACAGTTCAGCTCTAGAACATCATTAAATACAGACATCCAAGGTTTGATTTAGCTTCAGTGATTGATACACTGGGCTGGTATAACACTCTCTGCAGTTCTGTTCAGAAAAAGTTGGATTTCAGAAGGATTCCACATCAATATCTCTTCAATGTTCTTCATAGAACTGTGGAGCTGTTGAAAGCCCACAAAAATCCCATGGGTGTGTTGAGCAGCAGATCAATCTAGAAAATGTCCTACTGAAGCCAATGGGACCAAATTACTTCTGTGGCACTGTAGCATTCTCACATATGGCATTAATCCCCCCTGTTTATACGAGAGGGCTTCTGTATTTTAGGTGGGAATCAGTGGGTACCAATTGTATGAACTTGGAGGTAATAGAAGCATAAGTATCTTCAAAGCTCCTCAAGTCTCAAAATGAGGCCCAGGGATTTCAAGAAAACATTTGATCCTATGTTAAATGCCTGAACTACACCTTCTCTAATCAGCTGGGGAAATAAATTACATTCCTGCACTGATTCACTCCCTTTAAAGCCAGTCAAGATTAGCCCAAAAATAGCTGAGAGATTTCAGTGGGTCCCACAGCCATAACCCTCCCTTCACTTCTCTCTCTGGTCTTCTTGGGAAAATCTAGTTAAACTCCTCCACATTTATCAGATTGGGTTTTGGGGACTTTTTTTTGTGCAAGCTACAGCATAATACTTATCCTCAAATGCTCAATCAATCTTGAAAAAGAACAATAGTGTAATTTTACAGTGAAAGCTTGAATTGAAATACTATCCCCTTGTGAAAGCCCAAATGAAAGCATAAGCCACAGTTTTACTGTGCCCAAAAGGCTCTATGACATCTGCTCCTCTTCACAGCTTTGAGGCTGATGACACTACCTCAATTCCCAAGGAGGGCAGCCACAACTTTCAACCAAAGAGCAAGAAAAAGATCATTTTCTTCAACACTAAATAATTTTGGCCCAATTAAAGAGAATTCTTGTCTTTGTGGACAAGAAATCTTTTGTTTCTGAATGCCAAAGCCAAATGATGAGGCATCTTACTACCTGCAAAAGTAAAAGGCTACTCACTATCACTTGCAGCCTAGCTTTGGTACCAGAACTAAGGTGTTGTATCTTCTAGATTATATTCCCTTTTTCCCCTTTGCATATTATGTCCCATTCAATACTCTTCAATTCAAAATATACCATCTTCAGAGAATATCAGTAGGACTGTCTATTTTAAGTAGCATTGCTTCACTGCACACTGTCTGAGCTTCTGATGATCTGAAGTGTGATTGGTTTACTGGCATTCAGATAAGGCCCTGTGAATGTGATGTATGTCCTATTTACTGACTAGTTAATAATTCAGAGCCAATTTGGGGCATCCAACCATTCTCAGGCAGAAAAGAACCCCCTCTGTTCTACTCCAGCTGTTTGCTGTATATGAATGGTAGAAGCCCACTGCTCCCACGTCCTAGAGAAGTTAAACACCCCTTTCTCAGAGGATACTGTGAGGATGCTACCCACAACCCTTTCTCAGAGGATACTCTTTTGTCCTTCCCCGGGGACAGGAAACACTGGAAGTTTTACCAACTTTCCCCAGGTCATCACTTTCTAACTACCTGTAGAGAGATTTGCCTCCAGTATGAGGTAGTGTTTTCAGCTCTGTCTACATCTGGCCAGGATTCTGACCATCCCATCCCATCCCATCCCATCCCATCCCATCCCATCCCATCCCATCCTGTTCTGTCCTGTCTCATGCGTTTCTCACACCAGCTCTCTTTTCTTTTTTGTGATAGTAAACTGCATCAATTGCAGTCCAACAGTGTGGGAAAGCTTTTCAAGGGATAAGAAATCACCCATAGCTATGTTGTTAGCTTTTTTTACTTCTGAAAATGATGTCTAATTGTCAGCAATGCATAACTAATGCAGCTATAAAAACCAACACTGAATTCTGTTTTTCCTCATATATCATTGATAAAGCTGTCAGCTAAATCTTTTCTTTTTTACTTTTGTTCCTAGAGATCATGACTGACCTAGAAGGAACTTAGCTGGCTTTTAGAAATGATGGTATGTTTGAAGTCATGAAGAAGGGCAAATGGAGTTAAAAAGAAAATCCCATAGAGCTCTTTTTAGAAAGAGTCTTCTAATGACAGCTGGATTTTAGCCAAGCCATTGTCTCTGTTTCTGAATGCTAAAGCAGCAATGCTTAGCAAGTACCTATATCTGGTCAGATGACAATCTGAAGAATAAATGCTAATAAATTCAGTTTCAGCATCCAAAATGGAAAAAAAAAAAAAAAGACAGACTGTTAAGTAGTTATTACTGCTTCCTAAAAATAGTGTTTGTGCTTCACTTCAGAAGCAAAAGAAAAAATATATTAGAAAAAACAAATCTGTATTTGAAAGAAAGTATGTAGGGAAAAGGGTATGTACTTAGGAGGTAAACAAGAGCCTGTTCTATAAAGAAAACGTTGTTGTAAAGAAATGCGGTAAGGAAAGATAGGATTATGTTTAGAATATCCTTTTTCAACACTGACTTATAGAGATTTGATTACTCCCACAAAGGCACCTTTACTGCTGTCTTCAGATACAAGCAACAGGGATCAGCTTTTGGGTCAGACAACATCTAGATTTTTATTTTTATTTTTGGAATCAAAAATTTTCTTAATCTCTTCAAATTTGAATCACTCCTTCTTTGGAAGGAGTTATTTCTTCTCCTCTTACTTACCACTGATTGCCTTTCTGCTTCCAGTCCTCACAATACATTTTTCAGCCCTCCTCTCCTTTCTATGCCTTCTTATTGGAATGCAAAATGTAAGTCTCACTGTCAACTCCAATTTCAATTACGCCACAATTTGGCTTTTTCCTTTGATCAGTTCTCTCATATTTCTTTTCCTTCAATCCAGATTTTTCCCAAAGGCTGTCTTACAAAAAAAAAAAAAAAAGGCAAAAGATAGGATTATGAAGTGTTAGGATCTATGCTGCTGCTCCTGAGTTTCTCTGACTCTTTGTCCTCTGCTTGTGTGTTACTCTTAAACAGAGTGCTCAGTCCTTGAAATCAGACCAGACTGAGAGATACAAGAACGTTATCAGAGCAAGTGTGAAAAACTCTTTAGTGAGGATCTTTGTACTGACTTTATTTTCATGAAATTATTCAGATGCTCTGAGTGTTACAATAGATTTTTCAAAAACCTTAAAAACTCAAGAACCTGATTTATTAGAATCAGGTTTCTCCTAATTGTCTCTTTGGAAGATCAGAATGATTTTGCTGTTCCATATAAAGTTTATAGCCATTTAAAGGTGTCTCCATGTTTCTTTTCTGCAACTACACTGGTAAGTAAGGAAGGCCACTTCCTTCACCTAACAATTTGAGAAAACCAGAACTATGACACAGTTTGAGCAGCTCCAGTTAAGAGAAAACAGAATGGTGCCCATTATATCAAGAGTGAATTGGCAAGGCTACAACAAAGTAGTTCTATCAACCATTTTATCCTTATGATAGTTAAACTGCTGGAATGTGCATCTGTGCTATTTTGTTGTCAAAACGAATTACATTCTGGTATAAAAGTCACTATTGTTTCTTCTGGTACTGCAAAAGACTTAAATACTTCAGAGCTTAATGATCACAGTCCTTTCCAAATAAACCTGTCTTACTATAGAAGGGAGAACTTGACTTTAACTAGAGAAAAGGCCCAGGAAAAGGTGAAGCGTGAGGATTTCACTCCAAACCAATTAATAACTTTATCTGCAACCTGTACTAAGTAATTTGATCTCTTTTTCAGTGAATTTGACTGTAAAAAAATAAAAAATAAAAAAAATTAAATGGCTAAAGTTTGACATTTATAACATTTCTAAACCCTTGCTGTTAAAGAGTAGCAAAGGTTCTCAGGTATTAATAGAATATTAATTTGTAAATTCCTAAGACTAAGAAGCTGAAGGCTATTTATTAGGACAAAATAAACATTTCTCATGCTGAGAAGAACATGACTGATCCTTCATGTTCATAACACAGACAGGCATTGAAGGAATGCTGAAAAAAACAGAACTTGCATGAACATTTATCAGCTGGAAGCTAAATGTCAGGTCTTGCCATAAAACCTACAATCAATGCTTTTCAGATCTGGCATCAATGTTATTTTCCAAGAAACAGGTCCAACAGACCTAAATATTTTATAGAGATTTTGTGAGTGAGGACTATGTGACAAAAAATGCCTTATCTACAAAGATTAAGTAGAGGGGGAAAGCAGCTTGCTTGGGGTTACATAAGAAAGACAAACCCTATCTCCTAGTCAGAGCTGAAGTAAATCCAAACACAGTCAGTCCTTAAATATAACCCTGATTCCTTGCTCTGTCCATAAGAAAACAAACACAGAAGGAAATCAAAATACCAGCAAAATGATAACTGAAATTAGATCATATTTGCTTATTCAAATATCAGAAAGGTATTGTATATAGCAGTCAGCATTCAAAATGTGTTTACAGATACATTAAAGAGACAGAATAATTCAATTAATAAAGACATAATTCCACTGAAGATAGATTTATGCCAGATACCAAGTTGTATTATTTTATATATATTTATTAAGACCTAGGGAAATAGAAGGATTTAGTAATGATGACTATCAAAGAAAGCTTGTATCTATATAGACAGAGAAAAAAGTGAAAGAAGTGCTTTTATAATGAAGACACAAAAGAAAGGAAAAACATAGAAAATAGACAGGAAAGCTATAGGTGTATTTTTATAACAGGATGAGGAAGTTACATGGCTCTACATAATAGGTCTTCCTCCACAGGAATAATGTCTACCTAATTAGAAAAAATCTTCAAATCTGTTTCTTACAGAAAGCATTTTAAAAACAAATGCTGGCAATATCATTTAAAAATTAGCTTACTTTTGGCCTTCTGCTATAAAGAGGAAAAGAAAAAAAAAATAAAAAGAAAGGTAACAAAACCCTTGTCACCAGTATGTTTCCACTTCACTCATTCAAGTCCCATATACTAGTCTTGAGTCTCCTACTGAGTGGCCACACACGACCCTTCAGTAGTGCCCACTTATCATTTGCTTATGAATACTAGTGTAAAGACAGGAAATTTACTCCTGCTAGTAGCGTCTAAGGCCCAAACAACCTTCTTTCTTTCATAAAAATCTCATACCTACTTTTTTAACAGGTTTGAGAGGTTCATAACATCATAAATCTCTTATACTGTATAGGAAGTGGAGCAAGTGGCTAACAGAAGGACTTTGTGACAAATTAATCAAAAGCAGATCATGAGCATGTCAGCTAAGGTTTATGGTCTTGACATCTGCTGCTTTAAAGGCAGCCTGTGGTTACAGCAAGGGGCACTTCAAAAGGCAGACTGCATTTCTCAAATATGCTGAAGAAACCCTCCATTCTTAGCTCAGCCTCAGAAGAGATGTCAATGGTGTGATCTCACAACTTTATGGCAAGAAATCCTGCCTCTTTGTGATAGCACAGCATGCTTAGAGGGAAAAGGAAACTCAGTTACTATAAAGCTGCCATTGCAACAGGGATGTGAGAAGACATTGCCCAACAACAACCTCAGATCTCACACACAAGTTTCAAGTGTCACATGCACTCATCCTCCAAGCACTCCTAAAAGAAAGCTCCAGTGAAGAGAAACAGTCTTTAAAAAAATCATCATTTTCAAAGCCATTTTCCAGGGATAAATATGGGATCCATTAAGCACAATCTAAGGACAAAACCGAGTCTAGGCCACATGCAACTTTGAGAACTTGAGAAGCTTCTCCCTGTTCCACCCTAACCATTCCCTGAACTGTTGAGATCTGAGTATGGAGAGAGAAGTAGCAACCACTTCTTGTGCTGAAGATACATGACAACAGATATGCCTTTCACTTCTGCATGTTGGCCTTCTACCTCTGGCTTTCCTATGTCAGTCTATCTGTGACTGAAGCTTGCAGTGAAAAATTGTGGAGGCTTCTGCCTACTGCTGTGGTGTTCTGTGCTGCCATATATATGAAATTGTGATTTCATGTGTAGAAATGCATTTTCTCACAAAGCCACTGAATTTGTGTGGGTGCTGAACTAAGTGGCTGAAGAACCTCCCTGAAACTGCAAAGTTACTGAGTTACTGAGGAAATCTTATTGAAGAGGGCAGGGGATACATTGTTGTCCTCTCTTGATTCTTGTGTGACTGCACCGAGTTGTATTTTTCTTATCTTGAGAGATAGAAAGGCTGAACTGTCCCCGTTGAACTGAAATAAAGACCTGGACACAGTTGTCAGAAGTCTTCAGATATTGGTCTAATGCACAGGAATCCTGCTGAGACTGGACAACTTGTGATGAGTCTCCGTTGTACACAAATGTCATGGAAGATGCATGACTTTTGGCAGCATTGATCTCTTTAAATATTTTCAGTTTATAAAGAGTCATATCCTGTAGTATCTTCTACTCACACATGCACACATTGATAAAGATGAGACACGACATTTGTGCTGGGAAGTTTAACTGCAGATGAAAAATTCAATCATATCTGGCAAGCCTTACCATTCCTAATTTCTCCGAAGACTCACAGGTGACCCATTACACTTCCTCCAACTCTACTCTAGCAGATAAACTGATCCACCACTTCCCACTTTAGCCTGTGATACATAAATGCTTGCAGTGCTGATTTGTGGAGACAGAGCTGTGGTTTTAAAAGTACAAATTAATATAATATTTGAGAAGCCAAATCAGAGTGCTCCCTGTATACCTTTGCATTTTCAACTCTTGAAGAAAGCTGATCAGCTCTATAATATCACTTTATTCACTATTACCAAGCTGCCTTTGTGTCAAAGCACAATATGACCATTGGAAAACTCTGCTTGCCTTGCCACTGCATCTGTGTATGAGAAAGAAGAAAGTATAGCATTTCTTTCAATGTAGCATCTCTAATCTCATACAGTACAACTGCAGATAAGGCTTCACTGTGGGTACTTTTTGTTTGTGCTTGTGTTTATAATTGCCAGCAGAATCTGACTTCCCTGTGTTTTATAATGTTCCAAACATCTTCAGTGAAAACCAAACACAGCTGCCTACTACCAGTGTGCTTCTTAAAAGTCCTTCCAGTCCAAGATGCTGGTGACACCCAATACATTTGGTAAGCACTGAAAAGGGCAGAGATACGGAGAATGGGAAAAGGGAATCAAGTACAGTACAAGCTAAAAATCTGTATTTAATAGGGAAACTGAATCTATGTGACAAATGATACAAAGAAAATTCTTAATTGCTCACATGCTAAAGCAGGAACTCCAGGTGACTGAAATGCAAAATCACCTATGACTGGTAGGGCCAGTGTAAAAGGCCTGTGCAGAAAAGATCAGTGACTCTGGAATTACTGAAACCTCACACAATAAAGAATACAGATATGGATTTTCACTAATATAATCCCCTAGAAGATAGTGCATGTCCATATGGCCCATCTACAAAATTATAATGGAACACTTTGTAAACATTCAACTTAGCAAGAAACTGTTCTAATGGTTAAGCATACATGATGTGTCAGAAGATGTATTCTGGATGCCTTCTGCAGATACAGAGAAAACATTTTTAGAATTTCAAAAAAGCTTGTACCAAACTGCTTTCATCAGTTTTCCCAGACTGGATACTATCTCACAGAAAGAATTTTAATTTGAAAATAAATATAATTTTTGTGGATGACAGAAAATCAGGGATTTGGCAAGTAAAAACAAAGGTAAGCAAAGAACAGTCTCAATCACTTGGGTGAGCTGGATTTCTTCACACTAGAAATGTAAGAGGGTTTAGATGAACAAAATGAGGGGTAGTTTCCTAGAACAAGTTTGAAAAGGACATGGGGTCAAGCGGACAAGGAACTCATCAGAAATGTCAGTGATGCAGTGACAGAACAGCGAAGAGGGAGGAAGAATCCAAACAGAGAGAAGTAGCAGTAGTACTGCTTCTGTATGTAAACTGCTGAGATCAGTGCCAAAATAATACAGTTCTACAGTCCACGTTTTCAGGAGAATTTGAGGAACTGACACGTTATAGAAAGGTACCTCAAAAAGGTCTTTGACTGGTGGTGAAAATACCCCATACTGAGGGAGCTATTATATCATCATAGGGACAGTCAAAGAAGCCCAGAACTTGGATCCACCCACCTCTTACTCCCAAAGGATTTGAAAGGCCCAAGTGGCAGTAATTACCCATGGCAGTAATAACAACGTAATGGTTCACTCAAACCGTGCTACCCTGAAGGCGATTCAAATGACACAGAAAAAGCAACATAGACAAGATCTTTTGATATTCTTACATTGGGACTGGAATTGTGACAGATGAAGAAAATTATAGCCAAAATACAAATCATGCAATTGTGAAATCCAAATCACAGTTACGGTAATTAAAGGGGGTTGAACTCTTTAGTTCATACAGATTTAAAAGTCTGAATATAATCCTGCAGATCAAAAACTTTCTGGATATAATGAATCTCCTTTCAAATGTTAGTTCTAATACCCCAGATGTGGTTCTCATTCTTTTCTGGTCTTATAAGATCTTTATTTTCTCTGGTCTCTCATCCATGGTGTTCTGCTTGCCCAACATTCATACAACTACACTCCATTTTCACTGCTATAAGGTGAGACATCCACCATTAGATATGACATTGGGCAAATATCCTGGTATCTCTCCAGGCATTTTATTACTGCATGTTACCACAAAGAAAACATGCAGCTATGGGCAACCACAACAGAATTACCATGATCCTTTGATCCCTTCCCACGAGTCAAAATTAACCAAATCCAGTGCAACCACAAACTCTTCAAAGTGCATCTAAACATTCACTAGATGCTTAAAGGATTAACAACATTAACTACACAAGAAAGAAGTAACTTGTCTCTCACCATTCCTTTTCTCTTCCCACACAGGTTGTTTGGGATTGCTACAATATGACATTCACTGAGGCCAAAACTGAAAAACTGGTATCATCAAGCTGTCATTCATGTATTCTCCTGTAGGATTTATGCATCCTTCAGAAAACTTTCTGGGTGAACAGAAATTTGAGAAAGCAGATGAGGTGGCATTACGGTCAGAAATAGAAGATAACACAGGTTTGCTGAAGGAGTACTTTCCTTTTATGTGGGCTGATAAAACGGAGAAGCTTTTATTTTTCCTTTTTGGATAGTTACTCACAAGCATGAGTCAGCAAAAGAAATTTATTTTTTATATGAAGACTCACTTGCAATGGTGTAAAAAGGAATAAGAGCAAGCTATTGTACATGTAAAGTTGTAAGATGCTAATTAGAAAGTCATTCAGTGTCTGGGACAGGAGACAGAAGTTGACAGTGAAGCAGTGGATAAGTAATGACACACAAAATATTGTCCAAATTGACCAGAAAATCATAGCGTAGCAAAGAAGAGGAGAAAGATGTTGAGGGGAAGTGAAAGAAGAGCTTGACACATGATTGTGTCATCAGCAAGTAAGACTCGGTGTTTCAATTATGTCAATGGGTTTAACAGGTAAGTTTTCAGTTATAAACCATGGTAGCAAATCCACAGTAATCATGAGTTCCCTGGCATAATCTTGATGTTCCCATGTATCATAGAATATGAAGAACAACTCCTAGCACAGACAGAGAATAAGCCAAGGCCATTTACCCAACCTGCAAAAAGCAAGATTGCTGTGTAACCCATTTAGCAGAATAAACCCAGACATACAAATAATGTGTCCAGTTCCTTTAATTGACTTTTAATTCACCATATTACTCATCTTTTTTTTTTTTTTTTTCAATCTTAAACCATTTACTGGTAAATCTGGTGGCACTTCAACCTTCTCAGAAATTCACTACACTTGCCACATTCTACTTTTCTGAGATACATCACTTAGTCTCTCAAGTCAATAACCTAGGAATTATCATTGACTACACTCTCCCACGTCTTTACTGGCAGGTTAGGTCTAAAGACTAAGCACAAGATTTCTACAACTTAGACTCTTCTATATATATATAGCTAGCTAAAACTCTTCCAAAAAGACTGTTGTTTCTTATGTTGCCCCCTAAGGATCTTTCTTCTCTGGCCTTTTCCGTCTTGACCTGCTCATATCTATCCAGTATATTATTCCAGCATTTTGTCTTTATCTTTCATTTTGACTGGTTACCTTTCTTCCATTACCACACCACTGACCTCCCCTCCTTGTGGTATCA
The DNA here is from genome assembly GCA_013396755.1 of Sclerurus mexicanus. Classification (NCBI taxonomy): domain Eukaryota; kingdom Metazoa; phylum Chordata; class Aves; order Passeriformes; family Furnariidae; genus Sclerurus; species Sclerurus mexicanus. Next base: position 324,078 of record VWZF01004974.1, read on the forward strand.
AATCTCTTTTCTTTCAAAGACTTTCATGAACTAACCCAAGCATAGACAACCTTGCTGACACTTAAACCAGAGGGCTAGGAATCACAAGACACCATAACCCTCAGAGATCTGAGCAGAGAAAGAACACAGTTCTACAAAGATGACAGTGGCTCCGTAGGAGACCCACAATTCTGTCTGTGGTTTGGGGTTAAGCTGGGTCCTAAGCATTATGTCACAGTGCCAACTTCAGAAACCCTTGCTGGATTTCTCCAACAGAGAGGAGTTGGAATATTCAGCAGCCTGTTCCACCCAGGCCTGGTGACACGACACAGATCTAGAATGGAAGCCATGTTTCAATAGCTTGAGAAATGCGTGTAGTCTGTTTGCTTCCCCCGAGCAACTTCACACTCAGTATCATAAAGCTGTTAAAATTTCAGCCATAGCTAGACGCTCATACAATCGTGCTAATGTTACTTAACACATAACAAATATTTTACCTCTGTGCTTCCATTGAGTCAGCTGCCTTTTACTTCAAATTACTATAAGTGTTTGGAATTTACATTTATTTTGTCCAGTATATGTGCAGGGCCTGACCTAGAAGAGACTGATGTTCCAGGAGAGATGCTTCCTCAATAATTTAAACTTACCTATTGCTGGCTTTTTCATCAGGTTGTCTATGACTCAGACTCCAGAATATTTCCTCATGAGCTTTCTGCATGTATCTCTTATGATTACACTTTATGAAGTGTGTGGACACTAGCTCAATAAAAATGTTTAAGTAGGAGTTATTTGCTGTTCTAAGGCAGCATGACCTTGGTTCACAATTCTTTATACCCACACAAGTTTTTTCAGTTGCTGTTGCTTTCCTATAGAATACCAGTGCTACTTTCCTTTTGGCCTAGACCTGCCAAAAACATTTTTGTAGTGGTTGAAAATACCACAAGAAACGGGCACAGCTCTTGTTATTTCAAGAGTAGGAACGCTAACAGAGCACTGCCAAAGGGGATCTAAACCAGCACCTCCTGAACCCCATGACAGGACAAGCAGATTATCCTGCAACAAGTTACAAATATGAGCTGTGAATGCTGATAGGAGCTGTTTGCTATGATTCTTGGGATTTGTGCAGAATTAGGTAGTTAAGCAATTGATTTCTATCTCGGAGCCAGACACTGGCAGCAGAAACCTAACACCAATGTGTCCACACACAAAGGAGTCTGCCACATCACACCGAGATGTCTGGAGCTGCCCTATGCTATAGAAATAGATTGTAGTGAAGGGCTTAAATCTACCACACAAAGCTTTTCATGGCCTTTGGCTCTTTTCAATTTGCCTCTGTTGTCTTCAGCTTTTATGCTTACCTTATGTCTCAGAGCAGACAGGAGATATTTTGCTTGCAGGCACTCAGCTCTCAGGCTGATGTTTACAGAACACTGGTAACTTCCACAAGCCATTTCAGGAGAAGAAATCTGAAAAAAAAAAAAATTGAAAGAAGGAAATGGATTTTTCCTACAATCCATTACTGTGTGGATGATAATAGCTTTATCGTGCCAGTGCCTGAGAATCTCCTGGAAGGAAGTGAGTTCCCTCATTATTTTAATGTAATTTGAGTGCACTCAGTGTCTTGCAAAGGCACTTGACACCTCACAGAAGCAGATGATAAATGCCTGGTACATTAACCATCTGACTGTTACCCTCAACCCCTTTGATAATTGGGGTTATTTAAAATGCCATATGCTGCTACTCAAATACTGGTAACTCTTCTCCTGACCTCTTCTAAATAGTATAAATAAATATTAATCATCAGTTATCTCCTGCAAATAACGATGCATGAGACAGATACTTATCTTGAACTTTTTATGTAAACAATATTCTCTATCTGAGGAACTAGCAGTTTGCCACAACATAATTTGGCAACAAAAAAAAATTATTCCATTTAATGCTTAATAAGTAGCTTCACAAAACTGTCCAGGTAGTTCTTCTGAGTTTTTCCAAGCAAAACAGAAATTTTTCACTGCTAGACTCAGCTTTCTTTTTCATCATAGATGGAGGAAGTGTTGAGGGCACACTAATAATATATTTCCAGAACTTTCTTTTTCCATAGGGAAACAGCTGACACTGAAGGTTTCTTTAATGTTTGGTAAGTATTTGGAGGCAGTGGTTTATTGGTATACAAAGCATCTATCCTCCTGTGGTATTCAAGAGGGCAGCAAGAACAAAATAAACTCTAATTTTCCCAAATTAGAAGCAGTCAGACTCTGCCCTCAGCTACGTTTCTGCTTGGAAGGCAAGGTATAAAAAATGAGGAAAGTGTTTATGTTGTTTAGTCCAGAAAGTACCTTGGAAGTTTTCCTATGTGAACTTTTACTTGGATGAATATGAAGAATCATGAATCAGAAAAGCCACAAAAAGCAATGGGGTCTTTACACATTAATCAATGCATCAATATTTCAATAAGCATATGAGGCTGTGGAAATTTACAGGAATTTGCAGATCTTAAGGAGCCTGAAAAACTTTAATGCATTAACCTACTGCGCCACCTAGCCTTATCTGGAGGACATTTTACCCTGGAATCTTTTGTCATGGAATGATATATCAATCAAGAAGTGTATTGAAATACTGAGTACACAGTGAAGTACTTCCATGGGTAAAACACTCTAGTATGAGAGTGATATCTTCTAGCTTGTGTTTCTTGTGTTTCTTGTCTTGAAAAGCTTTATAGGTAAATCAGAAACTACCCTTTCAGAAGAAGACTTTATCTATGAACCTCTAAGCATATGTCAGCAGAGAAAAAAACATCATACTGCTGAGTGGCACAAGTGTAACCTTGTGTGTGACCTACAGCCCTCTGCAAACACTCCCTACATATCAGCAGAAAAGCTACTGTCTGGCAGCACTTCTTTTTCTCAGGGAAGCAGTGTGAACAGTGAAGACAACACAACTTTTTTGGTCTGGGATAAGAGTTAGTTTCTTATCCATAGCTGATACAGTGCTGTGTTTTGGATTCAGTATGAGAATAATGTAGTAACACACTGATGTTTTGGTTTCTGCTAAATCATATTTATCTTACGTCAATAACTGGTTTTTTGTGTCTCACACTCCGCCAGTGAGGAGGTACAAAAAAGCTGCGAGGAAACACAGCCATTACAGGTGACCCGAACTGGCCAAGGGGATATTCTATACCATAGCACACTATCCCAGGAATATAAACTGGAATGTTACCTGGAAGGGGGGCTGATCTGGGTGTGGGCACAGGGCCTGGCAACAGTCAGTGGGGGGTGAGCAATTGTAGTGTTCATCACTTGTTTGGCCTTGAGTTTTATTTTTTCCTTTTTTTGTTAATCACTATTATTATTTACAATAATTATTATATTTTATTTTTGCATCAATTATTAAACTGCTCTTATCTCATCCTACAAGTTTTACTTTTGATTCTCCTGCCCACTCCACTGGGGCAACAGGGGAGCATGAGAGATTGCATGGTTAAACCACGACAAAGTTCTGTCTCCAGGAGAGGCTTTGCTGATACAACACTAGGGCTGGAATAGCTGGTGTCAGAATGCTCAAAATCCCCTGAGGCATGGACAATACTTGTGAATATGCCCATGAACAGCTCTAATGACATATTATTTGGGCTGTTTCTTCCAAAGTCTTCCTCTTCCCTACTTAATGGTCATTAACTTGCACTATTAACCACAGAGATCCAAACTCCTGGCACTCTACACAGTGTCTGATTGCTTGGTGCTCTCACTACGCCAGGATATGCTTCTAATGCCTCCTCTTCCACACGCCAGACTTCCTCAGCCGTATCTAGATCCACTGTGAAACACAACATTGGCTTTGCCACAGATTCTCTTATTCAGTATGGCAGATAGGAAATACTACACTAAACTTCAGCCATCAAACCACTGAGCCTAAGCACCCAAAGAACCAAAGCTGCAATTTTCTTTAAATAATATAGCCAGCTATTTATACATTACGTCATGCATTCACATTATGTCATCTTCTATTGTCAATTCATCATCATCATGGCTACGCTT
>VWZF01004979.1:8693-27248 GCA_013396755.1 Sclerurus mexicanus
CCCTAGATAAGGACAGGCTAATATTTAGTTGACGAGTGTAGGGTTCTTCGGGAATAGTTGAAGGCCTCGCCAGGACGCTGGTGTGGACCCAGAAACTCCGGGGGGCCCCCTCTGCAGAATTGTACTGAGACCTGTATCTCAGTATCGGCGTGACTTCTTCCATTGGAGCAGCGAGGACCCAGCAGAACGAGGATCGTCCCTAGCACCGATGGCAGGACCTGAGGTGAGCTGCAGGGGAAGATAAATCCTTTCCTGAGACCTGCCCCCTGAGTCCCCCCCCAGATCCATACCCCGGTTATCTGTCAATTTTAATTCAGTTATGGGGTCCTTGCAATAGAGGATTGCAAATAAGAACTATCAGCACCTAAAAATTTATTTAAAATCTAACCACCATCCAGTGGAAAAGAAATCTCTCCATGTTCTAACAAAATGGATGGCAAGGAGAAATTATAAAGTACAACTCCCTCTAGAATTGGAAATATGGGACAATATAGGCTTTGTACTGTGGGATGCATGTTACCATCATGACGACCAGGATGCAGCAAAGGCACTCCCAGCATGAACAGTGATCTATAATGCTTTAAAGGATGGTTCGGGTTCATCAAAAGCCCGGGATGAACCACAAAGAGATCAAGGGAAATCCTCTAGTCAGTCTCTCAAAAACCCTATAGTGAACCAAGTCGTAGTTTCACCACCTGTGCGATGCCCTGGTGTCGGGAACTCCACCTCCCAAAGTGCAGGGTTCCCCCCCATACCACCACAAGATGGTAGATCGGCCATGTGGTCCCCTCTAAATGCCCTTGAGGCACAAAATGGCGGGGGCATCTTTTCCAGCCACTCAGGCCCTCCCCCTTGTTGCATCATTATCTCGGAGGGAGGGGCCAATAGTCAACATTCGGGAGAAAGGATCCAAGATGGCTGTGTCCATGGCCCACCATATCTGGCCTCAGGGGGACCACTTCTGGTTCAAGATAGCGGCGCCCATGCCACCATTCCAGCAGCTATGGCCTACACCCCTGCTATCAGGGTACCTGCTTCAGCCACCTACATTGGCGAAGCGGTCCCAATGGGTATTAGCCCGCAAACAAGCGGAAGCAGAAGGAGACACCGAATTTTTAAATCTATTGCCAGTGTTCACCAACCAAAACCGCCCACCGACATAGGAGCCCCTGCACTACCATGTCGTCAAAGACATTCAAAAGGCCACCAAGGAATATGGAGTTAGTGCTCCTTTCACAATGGGCCTTATTGAATCTTTATTCTCTACATATGTCCTCACCCCTCATGATATTAGGATTATGCTTCGGCCCATTCTGTCATCATTACAACTTTCCATCTTTGAGAATGAATGGAAGCATAAAGCGAAAGCTTTTGCTGAAAATAACTATGTGCATCACGGACCTGTTGTACAGCTAATGGACAGACTGTTATGGCAAGGATCTTTCACACCAGTGGCCATGCAGGCCAGGATTCCCATCCCTGAACTAAACCTTTCCAAAGATCTAGCTTTTAAGGCTTTGCAGGTCATGGCAGAGACCACAAGAACATCGCCATCCTTCGTGACCATCGTCCAGGAGCCCGAGGAGCCATTCACCAAATTCGCTGAGTGACTGAGGGAGGCTATGGTGCAGCAGATACCACACCCCCAGTCGCAAGATGAACTTTTCCTGCGGTTAGCAATAGAAAATGCTAATGAGGATTGTAGGAAGGTTTTATGTGTATTAAAGGATGTCCCTGTGGACATGATTAAGGCGTGCAAAGACATTGGCACATGCTCCTACTGCCAAGATATGGCTAAGCAGGCCACGGAGGCAAGTAGGCCAAGGCTTTGAGAGAAGTGGTACAAGCCACCCAAGCACAAATGCAAGTGTTGATAGAGAACACCAATAACAACACTAATCATATAGTTAATGAGGTGCTTGTAGCAGTGGTAGGTCATTGTTTAAAGTGCAATAATATAGGACACTTTGCTAAAGATTGTCCACAGAGGGTGGTAAGACCTATGGCACAACCTAATCTACGTATCAGATGCAGGAAAGGCTATCATTGGGCATGTAACTGCAGGTCTGTCTTTGACATAAATGGGAAAGCTTTGTCTCCCTGATCTTCACCCAGAATGCCACCAAAAGGGGAGCCGGGAAATGAGAGAGTGAGCGCCAAGGGGGGGCGCCATGACACTAAAAGCCACTCGTGCTCCTTACCTTCCCATCTTGCTTCCAATAGAAGAGTAGCCTCATCATCGACTGATGGCCTGCAGTCTCTAGTAGCTCCTGAGGACATTAGAATGGTTATGACAGACCTGCAGCCACTAACTATTCATGCTGTTACCAAGGATGTTAACACTGTTTTATCTTCTACAGGTTTGGTTGTTGGGAATCTCCACATGGCTGAATTAGGCGTTACAGTTATTCCTTTGCTCATTACGATTAGCAATCCAAAAACACTATGTCTGTACGTACAGACCACTTTTCCCCCACTGGTTATCCCCCAGGGTGAAGAAGTGGCCCTTTTATACCGACTGTGACTCACAACATCTGGAAACATGACAAGGATGATTCAGATGACACCCATACAATTATAAACGTGAATAAACAGGTAATGTGGGCACAACCTGTGACGCAGCACTGTCCAATGTTAAATTGTTCAATAGCGCAATTGGGAAAGGACCACATAACATTCCAAGTCTCAGGACTCATTGATACAGGTGCAGACGTAACCATAATAGCTGAGAAGGACTGACCTGATACTTGGGATACCAAAATTTCATTAGAAATAATTTGGTGGAGTTGGAGGACTCCAAAATCAAAAAAAAAAGTAAGAAAATAATTACAGTAATTGGCCCTGATGAACACTTGGCAACTATTTCTCCGTTTCTTCTTCCTCTGCCCACTACTCTGGGGAAGGGATGTTCTGGGGCAGTCGGGCTTATCTCTAACCATGAATTTTTAGAAGTGGCTACTGATGAGCAGCTGACTCCCGCTCTGATTTGGCTCACTGATGAGCCAGTCTGGGTAGATCAGTGGCCAGTCAGGGGAGATAAGCTGCGTGCCCTAGAATGTCTGGTCCAAGAACAGCTACACAAAAAGCACCTGATACCACCCACCATTCCTTGGAATTCCCCAGTTTTTGTGGTCAGAAAGAAAAACGGCAATTGGCGATTAGTTCAAGATTTGTGAAAAATTAATGCGGTCATTGAACTTATGGGGGCTGTTCAACCTGGAATGCTGACGCCCAACATGATCCCCCAAGGCTTCCAAATTGTAGTAATTGATATAAAAGACTGCTTTTTCCAGATTGCTTTAAATTCAAAAGATTCCTCCCGCTTTGCCTTTTCTGTGCCATCGATTAAAATGCAAGAATTGGCAAAGGGATATCAATGGATGTTGCTGCCTCAGGGGATGAAGAATTCTTCCACTATCTGCCAGAACGTAGTAGCATATTTGCTCTCTGTAGTGCGGAGATCATTCCCTGAGGTTTTGATCTATCATTATATGGATGACATACTGTTAGCCTCTTCATCGCTAAACACCTTGGACTGCGTCACACATTTTACCATTACTCACCTTCAGCAGCACAGCTTTGAACTCCTGCCCGAGGAGATCCAACGAACTCCCCCTTGGAAGTATCTCAGGTGGAGAGTAAGCCAAAAAATTATAACTCCAGATAAAGTATCTTTAAAGACAGACATTAAAAGCTTGCACAATTTACAATCGTTGTTAAGCATAATCAACTGGGTAGGGTCATCCCTATGTCTAACGACTGATCAGTTAAAACCACTTTTTCAACTTCTTAAAGGAAACCCTGATTTCACTTTTCCACAGTCTCTGACGCGAGCAGCTGAGCAGGTGCTCAGACTCATTAATGATAAAATTACGCTTTCTTGCTCTCATAGAAAGTGGCCAAATGTTCCATTGGCAATATTTATGTTTAAAGGAGACACTCAGACGTTTGCTACAATCAGACAGCTCAGTGCAGAAAAGAAGCACGCTAGTCTCGGAGTGGGTTTTTCTACCACATCAATTTCAGAAAACTATTACTACCCTCCCAGAGATGCTGGCGACAGTCCGCACTAAAGCGAGATCACAATTGTGGGAAATTACCAGGGAAGACCTTGAAACAATCTATTTACCAATAACTAATCAAGTCCTGCAAAGATTATTGCAGTTTGACATATGTTTCCAGTCTGCCGTGGCAAATTTCACTGGTTCCTTTTCAACCCATTTACCCTGACTACCGTTTATGCAATTTCTTTTGTCGATCCAACTTTATCCTGCCCCAATTTACTCTCCAGTTCCTATTGTTGGTGCCTGAACCGTCTTTACAGATGGGTCGGGTTGGACGGGAAAGGCTGTCGTCTGTTAGAGGCTCGACGACAGGTGGGAACATGATATCCATATTGTTAAAGGTTCCTCACAGGTCATCGAGCTTTCAGCTGTCAACAGGGCTTTTGAGTTATTTACTGAGCCGTTAAATATTATTTCGGATTCCTCTTATGTCATAGGAATTATTCAGAGGATGGAATATTCCTACTTCAAGGACGTGGACCATCCCCTCCTGGCTCATTTATTTCAGTCTCTCCTTGTGAAAATACATCCTTGCAATGAAAAATTCTTTGTCATGTCAGGTCACACACACATTTGCTGGGACCTGTCGTTGAAGGTAACACCAAAGCTGATCTGCTGGTAAGTTCTGCAGTTCTCCCTAACTGTGCGGAGCAGGCTCGGCTCCCCCATGATTTCTTCCATCAGGGAGTCAAAGCCTTGAAGAAAGGTTTTGATCTCACACATTCCCAGGTGAGAGCATTTGTCTCTACCTGCGAAGACTGCCAGCAAGTCACGCCACTAACTCAAGAGGGAGTAAACCCTCGAGGGTTACGGCCATGACAGGTGTGGCAAATGGATGTGACACACATTCCATCTTTTGGAAAACTCAAATTTGTACATGTTTCAATTGATACTTTTTCTGGGCTCATGGTAGCAACCGCCCACTCTGGCAAAAAAGCAAGAGATGTTAAAAAGCACCTCTCTCAAGCTTTTGCTACCATGGGTATCCCAGAAACAGTAAAGACCGACAATATCCCAGCTTATGTGTCCACAACACTAAAGGACTTTTTGGACATGTGGGGGGTGAAACATGTCACCGGCATCCCCCACTCACGAACTGGACAGGCCATTGTTGAAACGGCTCATCAGACATTAAAAAAGATGCTTAAAAAACAAAAAAAGGGGGAGTGCAGGTCTGTCCCCTCAAGAACAGTTGAATAAAGTCCTTTATGTCCTAAATTTCCTAAACCGATTAGACAATGAAGACCTGACACCAACCCAAAGACATTTTGGTGCCAAAAAAGACCTGGAAAATTCAGACGCTAAAGTTATTCATAAAAGTTTGGAATCTGGACAATGGGAGGGCCCTTTTCCCATCATTACATGGGGAAAGGGCTATGCCTGTATCTCCACAGGGACTGGAGCAAAATGGGTGCCAGCCAGGATGGTGAAGCCATTTACATCTTCGTTAAGAAAATGATTATTGCCATTCTCCTTTGTTCTAGAATCACCATCTTCTCCGCGACAAGCTCCTTTCTCCTGGGACTGAACAAACGCTCATTAAACAAGACACAGCTACGAGAAAGGTTCTGGAAAGAAAGAGTAAGAAATTTCTTAGATAAGCATCCCTGGAAGAGANCCCTCATGCCCTCAGTTTATTAAATAACTTAGGTTGCTGGCTGTCCAAAGAGGTAAATGCTACGACAGATGCCCTGGAGGGCTTACTGACGGATACAAAGACTTTAGAGCTGGTGATGCTGCAGAATCCTGCAGCCACAACTTTCTCCTTCTCCTTTCTCCTTCTCGCATGGGTGTGAGGAGTTCGAAGGCNGATTCCCTGTGTCTATTGGTGACAGACCTGGGGGATCCTTTCAAGTCATGTTTGGCTGGAGTACTGTGGCAAAAGTCAGATTGGATCCAGTTCATTACAAATTATACTCCCTGGTGCTCCACTCAATATTTTCAAGAAGGTCCATTCGCCCACTGCTACCTCCCGGGTTTCATTGGAGATAATTCCTCCCCTCATAAGCCTGAGAATCCACCTCACACACCCCTTAGATTTACCTTGCAAGATGCCATCCCACAAGAAATTGGAATTTTGGGTTTGCTGCCAGCCCTTTATTGCTTTTACTTTGATCATTCTGATAATGTTCCTCCTGAAAAGTACTTTTTCGTTTCACCCGAATCTGACTCTCCTACGCTAACTTCACCACCTGCTGTAACCAATCATTGAATTTTCTCACACAGCTTGTAGTTCCCTCCAAGACTGTTGTCCTTCCTCCTCAATCCTTCTTGATCTGTGTGAAGAGGGTATAGAAGGAAATTCCAATGGGAGCAGTGGGAGGGCCATGCACAATCGGGCGATTAACTTTATTTTCCACCAATCAGTCAATGGCGTTGAACATTACTCAACCGTATTTGCGTCAGATGTTCAAGAGAGACATTTATCAGAATTATCTTCTGTTTTCATCTGACTGTGAGTCAGCCATTCACTTTTGGACAGCCCAGCAGAGCCTATGGGGATCCATCCTTCCTCCCCAGCTAGGGGCCCCTCATGCCCTCAGTTTATTAAATAACTTAGGTTGCTGGCTGTCCAAAGAGGTAAATGCTACGACAGATGCCCTGGAGGGCTTACTGACGGATACAAAGACTTTAGAGCTGGTGATGCTGCAGAATCCTGCAGCCACAACTTTCTCCTTCTCCTTTCTCCTTCTCGCATGGGTGTGAGGAGTTCGAAGGCATGTGTTGCCTGAACTTCTCCACCCAGTCACAAACCATACATTCCCACACACAAGACCTAAAAAATATGGTAAAAGATCTGCAGATTAAAATCGAAAACCCTGTTAAGAGAATGTTTGACTGGCTCCAGACCTTAATATCTCTGTAGGCCTGAAGCGCTTTTTAGTTATATTAATAAGGGAGATTTTTGTGTTATTATTGATCTTTTTATCTTTTTCTTGCCTTATAAGTTGTTTTAAACAACTTGCATTGAAAAGTGTTTCAGTGGCCTCAGTGTCCTTAAAAAATAAAAAGGGGGAGATGTGGNGAGTGTGCCCTCCTTATTTTCCGTTTGAGGAACGTGGCACTTATCTGTCATCATAACAATATTAATCGCAATAAAGTTCAGAAAGATATATTTTTTTATTATTTATTTATTACGATAAATAATAACATCTTTCAACATTCCCTTAAAAACAGTGAGACTATTTGTTATGGCTTAATCCCACCCAGCAACCAAGTGTACTTCCTCCCTTCCCCAACAGGGGGATCGAGAAGAGAACTGGAAAGCTAAAAGCTAGATAATTGGCTGAAACGCAGCTTAATATGGAAAGCAAGAGCCACACACACAAGCAAAGCTAAACAAGAAATGAATTCACTGCTTCTTATGGGCAGGTAGGTGTTTAGCCACCTTCAGGACAGCAGGGCTCCATCTGGTGCGGTTGTTGATTGGGAAGACAAATACCATCAGTTCTAAACATCCCCCTTTCTCCTCATTTTCCAGCTTTATATACTGAGCATGATGTCATATGGTGTGGGATCTTCCTTTAATCTTTTTGTGTCAGCTCTCCCGGATGTGTCCCCTCTCCACTTCCTATGCATACTTGCCAGTGTGGCAGTATGAAAAGTAGAAAAGGCCCTTCCTACTGAAAATCATTTTCTTACTGAAAGAAGTGCACAAGTTTCAAGCTGACTGGCTTCCCAGGTGGTTCAGTCTGAAAGCAATGACTAATGGGAAAAGTCTTTTATTGTGTGTATGAGCAATTTAACATTGACTTACAGACATAGACTTCAAATTTACAGACATAAAGCACAAGTCTTATGAGGAACGAAGGAATTGGGGTTGTTTATACTGAAAAAAAAGGAGGCTTAGGTGAGAACTTATTGCTCTCTACAACTACTTGAAAGAAAGTTGTAGTGAGGTGGGTACCTGTCTCTTCTTCCAGGTACAAGTGATAGGATGAGAGGAAATAGCTTCAGTTCTCACAAGGCAAGGCTTAGATTAGATATTAGGAAAACTTTTTTCATAGAAAGGATAGTAAATCATTGGAACAGACTGTCCAAAGAAGTCATGGTGTCAGCACTCCTGGAAGTGTTCAAAAAATACTTGACTGTAGCACTTGAGGACTTTGTTGAGTGGTGAACTGGTAGTAGTCCTTGGTTGACCATTGGACTCGATGATCTTAAAGGTGTTTCCCAGCCTTAAGGATTCTAGGATTTTATTATTCCTCGTGTTTTTAATGAGTCAAAGTATAAAAAAAATGTCACTTCTTCAGCACATACAAGTACTATTCACAGTGAAGTGACCTTCTCACAGTGACATTTAAGATGTTATAATGATTTATGCCAGGATGTGAGTATGATTTTGTGTGTATAGATAGGTAATAAATCACTTTTACATTTGCTTGGTTCAGTGATTAACAAAATCACAGAACATAAATTTAAATGAAGTAATGTAAAAGACTATTGACTTGTATAATAAGAGATAAACTGAGATGTTCTACCTCTGAAACTGTAAACATTTTTCAATTTATTTTAAACAAATCTCTATTTTCTTTGTTTTTATTTGTTTGTAACTTACCTGTGTGGCAGCTTACATAAATTGTTTAATTTTTATCCTTCATTGATTGAGAAGATTATCATATCATACAAAATAAATAAAGCACAAGATGATTTATCATTTGAAAATATCAAATCTCTAAAAATTACTTTTTTTTCAAGTATGAGAACTGCAAAACAGTCAGTACAGCAGATCTTATTGCCGCTCTGATGTCTAACAAAATAAAAAATGGTGAATTTACATTAAGAATACCAAAAGCAAAAATGTTTCACTATATCTTTAAATTAAAGGGCCATCATTTACATAAATCATATTTCTCTCAATTTCAAGTACAACAAAGGAAGAAGAGCTTAGTTAGATGTATGAAACATAATTTTTTTTGAATTTGCAATGCCTTAAAAAACTAATGATTTCTCACTCTGGCTACCAACACCAACATGCTTTAGTTTGTTCCTCACCTTCCACCCCCATCCCCCTTTTTATTTCCTCTTTCTTTACTAAGTCTTTAGAATAAAAAATTAGGTAGCTCTATATTTCATTATTGTATGATAATTTTTAAAAATACTTAGTTGAGTTCCTGAAGAAGTCTGTCATCTCTGAAGTTAGGAAAAGTTCTAAAAGATTACATAGCAGAGGATCAAGAAACATGTTTCTTCCTATCAGCCTGTTAAGTTCCTGAAAGTTTCAGAATCCTAATTCGAACCATGAATGACTCCTAGTCCCATACTCTTTCTCTAATGCCCTGAAAGCCCAACTAGAAAAATAAATAAATAATAATAATTTAAAAAACTAGGGGAAAAAACTGAAGTAGATGATTTTTAATATTTTAAACAGAGTAGCTGTAACCTTAGCTAAACAATTGTTTCAGTAATACTGATGAAAATCTCTAGGAAGTGCATTCCCTACTCAGGTAAAAGAAGGTTTAAAAGTCTAAGATTATCTATCCCAGACGCAGGTTTAATTTGCTTATATATCAACCCTTTACATTCAATGTATAATCATGAAGAAGGGGTGATTGACTTCAGTTAATTCTAGAATGGCAATTGAAGATCAAAGTGAAAATTCTGAGGAGAATTTTTTCATCTTTGATGTACTTGAGCCAGTTGATGTAATCTTTTTGGATTTCAGTAAAGCTTTTGATACTGCCTCTCACAGAACCCTTCTGGACAAAATATTCAGCACACAGCTAGATAAACACATCATCTGGTGGGTGAGCAATTGGCTCATGGGTCAAGTACAGAGCCTAATGGTGAATTACCAATGGGGTAACATCAGACTGGCAACCCATCATTCTTGGTGTTCCACAGGGCTCCATCTTAAGCCCTATGCTCCTCAATATCTTCATAAATGACTTGGATGCAGGACTCAAAGTTATACTAAGTTCGCTCATGATAGTCATTTGGGAGCAATTGTTGACTTCCTTGAAGGCAGATGGGCCCTTCAGAGACACCTTGCCAAGTTGAAGGGCTGGGCACTATCAATGACGTTAAGTTTAACAAAGATAAGTGCCGGATTCTGCACCTTGGCAATCCTGGATGTATGTGCAGACTGGGGAACAAGATTTTAGAGTGCAGCATCTTGGATAGGGACCTGGTAGTCCTGGTCAGAGGCCAGGAAGGCCAACCGTGTCCTGGGGGGCATTAGGCAAAGCATCACCAGCTGGTCAAGGGAGGTGATTTTCCTGCTCTGCTCTGTACTGATGTGACCTCACCTTGAATATTGTGTGCAGTTTTGGGCAGCATAATATAAGAAGAATATTAAGCTCTTAGAGAGCTTCCAAAGGAGGGCAAGGAAGATGATGAAGGCCCACAGGGGGAAGCCTTATGAAGAGTAACTCATGTCACTTGGTCTGTTCAGCATGGAAAAGGGGAGACTGAGGGGAGACCTCATTGCAGTCTACAAGTTCCTCATGAGGGGAAGAGGAGGGGCAGGCAGTGATCTCTTCTCTGTGGTGGCCAAGGGAATGGTCTGAAGTTGTGTCAGGGGAGGTTTAGGTTGGACATTAGGAAAAGGTTCTTCACCCAGAGGGTGGTTGGGCACTGGAATAGCATCCCCAGGGAAGTGGTCACAGCACTAAGCCTGACAGAGTTCAAAAAGTGTTTGGACAGCACTCTAAGACACATGATGTGACTCTTGGGGATCGTCCTGTGCAGAGCCAGGAGTCGGACTTCCATGACCTTGTGGGTCCCTTCCAGCTGAGGGCATTCTGTGATTTTATGATGAAAAAATTTTGGAACTTACACAAAATAAGATAAAGGGGAAAAAAAAACAAAACAGGTTATGAGTCACTGTACCAAGAGATTTCTCTGCATTACATTGTTTCTTCCACTAACACCCTTCTTTTTGCTGATGCCTAAAATTCCCTGGAAAAAGGCTCANTCTTGGCTACTATTTGCAAAATTGTTTACTATTGTGACACTAAAAGTTTTGTTAAGATACCTGTATCTGGGCTGATACAGGGTTAATACTTTTAGTCAGTGCTTGGCCCAGACACCCATGAGAAATTATTCTTTTCCTGCCAAGTTATGGGAAAACAGTCCAAAAAAGTATGAACCTTGTCCTTTAAGGAGGCATTTTTGTGGAACTAAAATTAATTGGGCTCTCACTATCAGCTGATAGCCCTTCAAGGGCACTTGAAGGAGGGAGAGAGGAGAAGGAGGATGAAGTAAGCCCCCAGACCCATTTAATAAAGACTCCCCTGGAATAAAACACACAGGCATAAGGAAATTCCAATGCTTTCACACATTCGCAGAGGAGTCCCACTTACATAATGGAAGGAGGGACCAGAGGATCTCTGTCTGGGCGGTACTGGACACACGTGCTCAGGTAGATGTCACTTGGCAAATCATATAAAGAGCAGGTGGCTCATGCTTGGGGCTTGTTTGCTTCAGATGACAGGACAAGGCTGTCTTGGCAAGGAAGCCCGCTATTCTGCGATCCAGCTGACGCTTGAGGATGCAGCCACTGCTCTGGGAAGTCTGGGAATTCTAGTCGGTGAGACAACTCCATGGGAGACACATGGGCAATTTGGGTGTTTATATGTGGGGGCTTATTTGCCCTTTTCTCTCTCCCTCTCTCTCTCTCTAAAATTTCCTGTTTACTTGGCCACTGTTGTAATAAAACTACTGTTTGGGTTAAGTTTTCAACAGTGTCTTAGATTCAGTTTCAAGTCCTCTGGACCATCCCTGGAACAATACCACAAATAACATTAGTATAAAAACAAGACAGATAAAAAAAGTTGCAGAAAACTCTGTAATGCCACTACTACTACAGAATGAAAACAATAGATATGAAACAGAAAACATACAAAATCATAAATCTTCAAAAGTCATGAAAAGCCTTTGGAGCTGTCACAAATTCTCAAGCTTCTGAGTTTGGGTTTCAGGCTTTGGTTTTGAAGTTGTTAATTTGTTTTATTTCCAGGTCAAAAGAAATAAATCCCACAAAATTTCTAAATTATGAAAATATACAGACCTTAAGGTAAAATCACTGAACCTTAACCCACACAGAAATCAATGTTCTGCTTACAGTAAGCAGTTTGACAATAAAGGTTGGGGTTTTGTCACTTTTTTATACAGTTGGTCCTCATGTACCCCTTGGCCATGCTGCTTACCATATCAACAACTCAACAAACACTTTTACTCCTCCTTACATTTATAAACACTCTGGCCTTGGAATCTACCGATGAATGTAGGCATCCTGTCCTTCAATATGATTCAGCAGATCTCCTCTTATCTTTTTTTCATACATCACAAACCTACAAATGAATGATTGTACTTACACATGAGATCAAAAGGTTAAGTGTTTGAAATTAATAAATTTAGATTTAGAAAAAAATTTTCTCATTTGTGCCTTCACTGTCTTTCATCTTGACCATGGCAATTTCCTATTCACAACTACTACATCCTTTTGATTCAGCTCATAACTAGCTTGCTAAAATAATATTCATAATCCCTACCACCTCTAATTTTTTTTCTTTCTTGGACATTTATGAAATTCTACGGCCCGACCTTCAGCTGCTGTATTCTAGCAATTTCCCAGTCAAGTAAATAGATAAAAGTCAATATATAATTTCAAAAATCTTGTCTTCAAACATGTTGTCCCTGTTTTCACCTACTTCCACCTCTCCACTTCTGACATGTTTTCTGCTGCCTCACAATTTTATTAGTGACAATATCTAATACCCTTTAATTCTCAGATGCCTATTACTGTTTGTATTCTGATTTTCTTCTAAATTCATATTTTTACTAACCACTTGAAAACATCTAAATTACATTTTAATGTTTTTTTTTTCTCTTGACATTAAAACTAAGTTGTGCCTTTTTGTCAGAGGGAAAGGCACAACAGAAACTTCAGGGCAAAAAAGAAAAAGGGCAGAGGTGAATTGATGATTTAGGGAAGAAAAATATTTATATAAAACCTTTTAAAAACAAGAATAAAACCAAAAAATGTTTAGTTAGAATAACAGCTTTAAGCATCAGACTTCCAGATAGAGCTCACAAGGACTTACTGGCACAAAGACAACTTTTAAGGATGCATGTCAAGAGGATGGGACCAGATTGTTTTGCAGACGTCCAATGACGTAAAGGGCAGAGTAAAGGGCAACAGACACACACTCAAGCACAGTTTCTTCTGAATATGTGGGTGACAGAATATTGGAATATATTGTACAGAGAAATTCCAGAATCTCAAAAGCTACCTGAACAAAACCTGTGCAATCTGCTGTAGTGAACCTTCTTTACCAGGGTGATTAGACTGTAGGATCTTTCAGAGGTCTCTTCCAATTTGTCACTTGGTGAAAAGATAAAAGGAGAAAAAAGAAACGTAGGACTCAGGAAGACTATGGAACATAAATTCCTGGAAGGCCTGGAGAGTTATTAAGAGAAAGACCGAAAATTTGTTTTGAGAGATATCAGCTGCAAATATTCTTTAGACAGAAGACCCTCTGTAGTCAGGGAGTAGCTATATGGAAAAAGTAATGACTGATGTATCCTTAAATGAGAAAGAAAAAGGTTACAAAGTGAGAACAAGGGTGCAGGGGAAAAAAGTATTAAACTGGAAATCATAGCAGTATGAATAGAACCAAAATTAGATTATGATATTTTGTAAATTATCTATCATTGAATAATGATAGTAGTGCCATGGAATGGATTCTTTTCATTCAGCACATTTACAAGACATTGCAAATTTATGCCAATAAAAACTTTAGCTATAATTACATGAAGGACTATTGTGGTTGAAATTTTATTTGATATATACATTCACATTTTTGAAGGTGACCTACTAACAACAGCTTTCTATGTAAGATTTTCTAAACAGCTGTTAAATGTTCTTCCAATAGTTAAATGTATCTTGATTAGAGAAGACATCATATAATAAAGATGCTACAAAATCAATTTTAATGATTTAAATCCAAAACGTTCATGTGCCCATTGCTAATGAGTACTAATTTGATATTGTCTGAAAAATTAGAAAAGATTTCATTGTTGATCATTTGGAAGATGAAGAGTATTCAGTATAAGAAACAAAAAAGGAAAAACAAAATGGAAAGCTAAATAACTTTGTTTACAATTCAATAGCTTGCAAATGAAAATCTGATTGCTTTTCAATATAACTAAAAGTAATAAATGTTGGGATTCTGAAGGTCCTTAACATCCATGATTTAATGTACTTTATAGGAAATTTTAGGTGACTAATACAGATGGAAACTGGACTGAAAATTTGGAGATTCAAGCACATTTAATGTATTTTTGGCCAAGTGTAATGTGTTCTCCACAACCAAATGACAGATCTTCAACTGTAAGAAACTGCTTATCTGAATGCAGAACAATGTCTTGCTAAACAATGACTTTTGCTGATTACAATAACGAAAAACAAGTCTGTTTTTCTCATGTTATTTGCATTATTTGGAATTTATGTATATTGAGATCTTGACACGGCCTCAAACACTGCAGCATTTTTTACTTACCCTTTGCCTCACTTGCTCCAAATTGTGCTAGACTTCTCTTCTGACATAAGACAAACTTATTATGCAATTCCATTATTATCTTTCCTGTTTATTCTATCCTACAACTCCACAATATTACCATACAACTTCAAAGTTGTACTTCTTTGGAGAATGTTTTTGATGCTTTAGTAGAGATAAACTGCTTCTGGTCAAATATTCACTTTTACATTTTTGGGGAAAGGAGTGAAAGAATGGTGTTTGATCACAGAGAATTGTTTTAGTTCATGCAGTTGCACAAATATAAACAAGCCACATAATTTGACTTTCAACTTTTATTGTATGTAGTTGTAAAGCAAAATACACTCAGGTATTCCCCCAAAGCACAGTAAGCAGTGGAAAGGATTCAAAAGGTTTATTTCAGAGGTGAGGACACTGAAAACTTATAGGTCCTAATGATGTTGTACAGGCCACACTGGGCCTCAGAGTAAAAGGCAAAGGCAAGACTTTCATTCATTCCTTTGGCTTTATCATTGCTCCCCACTCCTCAGCTCTCCCATTGGTTGCTAAGGCCTTGCAGCACATCTGTGAGCAATACCTCTCTGGTGCCCAGGGAGAAACCTTCTGTGGAATGCATGCAGAGAAACATTCCAGAACTGTGTCTGGGAATGATGCCTCATTACAGGCAGGAAAGCTTCCTTAGCAAAAAATAACTACCACCTTGGTAGCAATATCTTCCAGAAAAGAGCTCTTTACCCCTACAGTAGTGTTTCTACGTTTGATTGTGTCAGTGTCCCACAGGTATTATATAAACTACACTAAAGCAATTCTCTCTTCAAATCCAATCTCTTGCCATTTAGATACTATTCTACAGTCCCCCACAGCAGAGTAGAGCAAGAAGACAAGAAAATCTGTCTCAAAACTTCTTATTTTTAATGTCAATAATTCTTTCAATTCATATCAGGGATTTTCTGTAGAAAAGTAAGATTTTTTTTCATTTGAAGATTTGGCTCACTGACTGTTGTGAAGTAGTAGACTTTCTCTTACTGAATAGGGATAATCTCTGGTGGTAAGGGGTTTTGTTTTTCTTTTGTTTAAAGTTAATTTGTGGTTGCACACACCAAAGCAAAGGTTCTCAGTTTGTCTTAGTGTTTTGCCTCATTTCCTGTGTATATGCTGACAAACAGCAACTTATGTGTCAGGTTCACACATCAGTAATATTGCACAAAATGGTCCAGAAGATGCAAGACAAGGACTGAGGAATGAGAACCCATGGACCTACCTAGGTCTTTTGAAAAGATAAGGAGCTAGACTGCTTTGCATCTGTTCTGTCCTTATGATACTGTTTTTTCTTTGCAGAGTTACAGGCACCTACAGTACTTACTACTTTCAACATTAACAAATGAGCGTTTTTTTTCCCTATTTTACAGCTTTTATTTTATGTAACATATGTAACTATAAATATTATGAGAAACTGCTGGATGCTATGGTGATTACTCTGCATTATTCTTTATAGATAATTTCTTTTTAGAATTCCAACTGCCCTTGGCATGAAGCATACTTCTTAAATGTTCTTTAGTGACCAGACAAATACTAAACATCAAAATTAAGGAGTTGTAAACATAATTTTTGAGACATATGTCTATTCTTTTTCCTGTAATTCCTTCATATATGTGTTTTATAAAAATATACATATACAAAAATAGATCAGCACAGAAATGTCAGTTTCAACCAGCATTTCAGTGTAATGATTAATTTGAGCTTTGTTTCATATGATTTCCATTTTCCTCATCAATCTTAATACATACTGTGTGGAAGTCATATTTCACACATGAATAATCATTGCTTGGAAAATCTGTGACTTCTTAAAAGTATTGATCAGGAAAGTAAATTCTCAGGTAACTTTATCCCTTTTCAAATGCCTCAGGTACAGATAGATTCAAAAATGAAGCAGAGTAGCTGAGAATAATAGGAAAGTAAGAAGTAAAAGGTAAAGATACCAAGAAAAGGGATGTTTTCAGGTATAGAAAGTAAGCTGTTGGGAGTCACGAGTAGAGAGGCTATTGCACAGAAAGGGACTAAGTTGCATATTTAGTGCTATTATTTACACATCCACATGTCTTATGCTAGTTAGTTAAAAATGTCTTTAAAATGTTTCATATGCCCTCAGATAATGTGAATATAATATTGGTTAGGACACATCTGAATTGTTTTCTTTATACCTACTATAAAATTCAAATCCCAAACCATGGGATCATTTACAATCTGTTTAAATTTGGTCATTAGTGCTTTCCCAGGGGATAAAAGTATGATTACATATAGATTTTTTTCCAAATACCTGAGGACA
Source organism: Sclerurus mexicanus (assembly GCA_013396755.1). Taxonomy (NCBI): domain Eukaryota; kingdom Metazoa; phylum Chordata; class Aves; order Passeriformes; family Furnariidae; genus Sclerurus; species Sclerurus mexicanus. Next base: position 25,586 of record VWZF01004979.1, read on the forward strand.
GGAGCTATGATTGCATACTGTACAGTAAATGTCTCACCAGTGCTTTCAATAACAATAGCAACAACAATAATGCTTATCTTTCAAAATCAGAAAAAAAAATATCTTCTTTGCAGTCATCCTACTTCTATCAACGCTTCTTCTAAAATTTAAAATGCACACTGATCTTAAATTGTCTCATTCAGAGGGTAGTCACCTTTAAAATTATAAACCACCATGAGAGAGAAGAAAATTCTAGAGGAAAAAGCAAAAAAAACCCAAAAACAAAACAAAAAACCCCAAACAAATAAAAAACCAACCAAACAAAGAAAACAACAATCCCCAAACTCTTCAACTTTTGTATTAAAACCCAACTTCAGAATGGAAAAGTTTTCAAGTCATAAAAGTATACTAATATTCCACAAAAAAAAAAATACAGTAGCTCTTGAGGAGAGCTATACATCTGATTTTCCTCATTAAAATGACCTCTTCCCTGACCTGTGGCTTTGTTTCATTCTGAAACTAATGAGGAAGGTCTTAACTCATGAAAGCAAAATGTGTTTCAAGCCCCAAGGTACTAGGTCTCTTATTTGGAACCTTTCAGGATTGTTTCTTTCAAATCTACTTGAAGTAAACAAAAACTACTTCCTTCTGTTGAAAAACAGTAAAAGAAAAAGAGTAATGCATACTACATGACATCCCATTGTGCTAATTAACTTTCAAAAAAAATGTGAATTATGTCAAAAGGCTGATATTGTCTTTTTGTTTTTCCCCTATGTTGCATTTTTTGGGATTTCTTAGATTTTTTTCAATAATCTAAAAAAAAACCCCTCTCTTTAAAATGTGTTTAAGACTCAGTTTTGCCACTTTTACTACTACTGTTCTCTAGCTGATTCATACAGGTTCAATTCAGCAATAGTGATTATGAATACAAACAGAAAGCATGAAATATACTGCTCATTGCTCTGGAAATGTTTTTAGGGTGTGTTAGCAAAAGAATAACATAATATCCTGCATTTTGAAGTTTCTTGTATTTTTCATCTAAATCAACATCCACACTACACAAAGTATACATGTTTAGTCATGGTAGCTAGTTGCCACGTACAAGTCAGACTACCTACATGCTATCTTTTTTTTATGATTGCCAGTCTGACCTTTCCATTAAGTCTAATATTAATAATTTCAAAGGACTTAAAAAGTAGTGACACCGTGTCAAAAATCAAATAAAAAATACTCACATACCTGTTTCATTCTTTATACTACTGTTGTGAGAGAACCACTTCACGTAATTATGACAGCAATGTCTTCTCTATACACAGAATAAACCTTTGCATTTCTAGTATATTGTGAGTTGGCCAGCAGGTAAAACAGACATTTTTAGCAGCAGACCAAGTTTAGTTTGTTCCAAGACAATAAACATGGCAATTGCATCAAGGATTTGACCTACTACGCAATGAGTATGTTTACATAGCTATGAGTGAAATATTACTGCATGAATGTGCAGGAAGTCTATTTAACTATTTATGGCTATCACACAGTTGTTCTTTAACAGCCTTACATGAGTGCATTGAGTTTCTCTCAAAATATGACTTATGCATGATCAGTGGACACATCAGAATTCTGAAACCTCTAGTAATTAGAGAAGCTGGTTTATAACTGGAAACACTAGCCAGCTATAGAAAAAAAA
>VWZF01004979.1:39619-54583 GCA_013396755.1 Sclerurus mexicanus
AAAAAACTAAAACAAAAAAAAACCTAACCAAACAACCAAAACAAAACAAAAAAAACCCTACAATTTTTTATGATTATTTACTTCCACCACATGAATATGTGGGAGCTCCAATAGCTAAATATCAGCTAGGAATATAATTTGATTCATTCTAATGAGCATTTAAAGTCACACTGACAAGTTATTCACAATTTTTTTTTTATACTTCTTGCTGTCAACACTATGAATACAATTAAGGGAAACATTTAGTATTTTTTATTAAAAGCATAAGGAAATGGTGCACAAATCTATGTGCACTTTCCTGCTTTCAGGAAACTCCATCACAAAAATAGTTCGCACATAAATGATAGAATGAAACCCTTAAGTGGTATCACATCTGATCATATAACTGCAACAGTTGTAGGTGTATTCATTTTGAAATATTTAATCCACAGAATATCATAGATCTTCTCATATCTGATTCAGGAATCAAATGAGGCAGATTAGAGTACTACTCCTTCTGCTTTATAATCTACTGACTGACCTATGAGTTTGTCTGCCCTCCAAGCTCATAATATTCTAACTTATTGATATGTTTTGCTTTTGAATACATGTTTCAAAACTATGAAATAGGTTTTTCTCCATAAAAAATGCTTAAGAAAAGAAAAAGAAAGAGAGTCAAGTGCACCTATAAACTCTTCGCTGAAAATTACTTTAAATGGCAACATCAAGGTTTTGTAATCTTATTCACAGCCTGTGTGGGTCAGAGATTTGCTGTGTCACTTGTGTATGAAGCTGGGTGAAATTGATCATACTTGCTTTCCCCAAAATTTGTGACATCAAAATATGTTCACAAAAGTATTCTCTGGTCTCATAGAAGGAGTAATATGACTTCAGCTATGTATAATAATGGTTTAATGTCATCATTAATTTCAGGCAACTGATGGCTTACATCAGCGTACTGAGTTAAGGGGGCATTTTCATTTCATCAGAGGATAAAAGGCATTACAGATTTAACTTAAAAATAGTTATATCCTGAAACAAGAAAAATGCTGATACCAAACAGTGGCAGAAACACACTCCTTAACACCAATTTATAGGTGTTAAAAAGCAGGCATTCTTTATTGCAGCACACTGGATGCTTGGAGGATATCTCCTCTAATCAAGCATGCTAAGTGACAGCAGGGCGTTTTATAACCCATACTGTTTACATCTTCATCAGATATTCTTCCTTACCTAATACATATTCATTACTCTGCTTTACAAAATCACGCCTTTATCAGAAGTCCTTATTTGGTCCTTCCAGATCTTCTTGTTGACTTCAGTTCTGAGCACCCACAGTGTCCTTGTGTTTCATCACACAAACTATAATATTTGCTTTTTATATTATCTGGGCACACAGAACTCAGCTTGCATCCTGTTTGAATTACAGTTATTTATTCAGTTCAGATATAGTTGTCCATTTCTCTAGGACTTCTCTAAGATTATATTATCCCTTATTGGGTGTTGTAAAAGCAATATTCTATTTCTTCTATCAATACCTAAAACAGCGCTTGAAATTTGCATTAGAAGGTTATAGACCATACCTAAAATAAATCTACACAATTGCCCATAACAAGATACTTATCGTTCTGTAATAGGCCATATTGTCTTTTTGCGCTTCTTACATCTATCTAGTTGTGCATCCTAAACATAAACTGACTGTTAATAAGATTAGCATAATCAAGCTTCTAACTGATTTCTAATATAATACAGATAATTAGAGTGTTCTTAAGTCATTTCATTCTTATATCACTCAGTTTCTACATTTTTTAACTGAAGAAATTATGCTTTTCTGGTAAATATAATTTACTACACTTGCATCCTTTATTTTGAATCTGTCAAAAAATGCATTCAGAAAAAGATATTACAATTTAATTTTAATTATATATTGCATGTTTGAAAAACCACCATGAAGGATTTAGGCTTGCATAATTTTAATAAATGCCTCAACACCACCACCACCATCACCACCACCAAAAATTAGTTTGATGAGTGTGTATATACTGTTTGGACAGAAGAATATTTCTGATTACTCATTTAGAATCAATTATTCACCAGAATTTTAGACACCTTGTAGAAAACTCCACCTCTTATGCCATATATCACAAGATTACTGAAGATTTCTACGAAGTAAAACCCTATTACAATGCTTATAGCTACACAGGATACAACATCAAATTACATAATCAGTCTTTCTTAAGTATATTTATGTTCTACTAATGAAGATGCATTGCTTGTAGCTGAAAGAAATAGAAGTATCAGAATACAACGACAGGTACTATTTTAAAAAGCTACTAAATATTGAAGTGTAACAATGGTTTCACTGCTTTAGTATCTTAATTTAATTTGAAAACTCATTGTAGATGCGAATAATTATTGACATTGAGATCACATCAAAATATCTTAACTGTAGTTGAATACCAAACATATACCATATTCTCTTAGATATTGAACTTTAATAGATTTCACCTTTTTTATAAGGCTCTGATGAGTATTTATACAGTTGCATATTATTTATACAGTTTGAAATGCATATGCAGCAGAGGTTATTTTTTTTAATCAGACACAAGCATTCAAAACAAACAATATCCCCATTAAGGCCAAAGACAATATAGTATTGTTCTACTTACTGTTCCTCAAGTCAGATTTAATTGGATATATGTTTTAAAATATCCTGGGAGTTCCCAGTTAAGTACCTATGCAACTCATTTAAGGAGTTAAAATTCTCAGTCAGGGACTTGATTCCTAATGACTTTGGTTGACCATCAGTGACTGTGTTTCATCAGTGCAGCTGAGACTGCCTTTAAGGACAGGAGGAAAATACAATGTTCCTTCCAAATTATCTGTGAACCTTATTTAAAACTGCTCTTCTCAACTCCTTTACCCTACTTTCTGCATAAAATGTTACATAATGTAACCACAGTAAAATTGATACCAGCGTTGTGGGAAAATAAATATTTTTTATCACCGTAAAAGAGTTAATTACATTTTTAACATTTAGTATTTAAAACAGCCCTGATCTTTTCACCTTACAAACCCATTGTAAGTATAATGCCTAATTCACTGTAATCAATTACTGTTCATTTTACAAAATCCATATTAGTGTTTCTGATTTTGTATGCAAAAACTCCTCTCTCAAATATCACAGTTGAGGTAGCTGCTATCTACTATAAAAGCAGGTATGCCACACTATTGTCAATGACAGACATCTGATCTTCTCTTTCTAGCAGGAGTCACCAACTCAGTTTGAACAGTATGTCATAGACTTATGAGAACTGATGTTGGGAAAACAGATACTTCAGGTATAACAGAATATTTTAACATAGGGTTTTCACTCTCATTAAATGTTAAATGAAAAAATGTCTTATGACAGACATGTCATCTGCTCGCAACTCAAAGGATCACAAAAGTCTCAGAACAGCTGAGATGAAACAAATCATATTTGCACACATTTAAATATATCAAAATTTTTTTGAATGCCTATTTGATTGAAAAAAAACATACTTCTCTTGCATATGCATTTCAAACAGCATAGAATTAATAGCCCAGTAAAACTGACATGTGAACAAATTCTGAACCAAAATTTAAATATTCAATCATAATATTCCAGTATTTTCACACAGCATACAATCACAATGAACTTTCATCTTTCTCCCATTATTGCCTGTTGTCACAATCACATGACATTTCTGCAACATCAACTGCTTCTGTGGAAAAGTGACATTAGAAGTGCACTGAACTGCTTCATCTTCTTTTAGTATGATTTATTATGTGTACACCATCAGCACACCACTACTACCTCACCAGCAAATACTGAGAAGTAGTGCATAAGTCACCTATGTACCAGCTTGAGAAACTCTGAAATAAGCTTAATTAAAAAAGATGTAAGACACTATTTTTCAGGGACACAAAACTGTTCATCGTCCATAACCCTGGGAAGAGGAAGAGATGATCATCATACCAGTCTCTGTGAATCATGCTGCATGAACATTCTATCAGCCTTGAAATATGGGAAAATTTTTCTGTTCCAGCAGATTATGTGGGGTGAAAAAAATCACTTATCTCAGAGTTCCTCCACAATTATATAATTTGAATTATTTATTAAAGTAACTCATGCAATTGATTACGTCTAAAGTCACAGTAGATGCTCAAAACACACTTTGACCGAGGGATACTAATGCTGCATGAAAGCCACGTTCTCAGTGGTGAGATGACTGGTGCACATAACACAGTTAAATGCATAATGATACTACTAAATGCCAACATAAACATTTTGCTGACTAAATCTGACAACTTTCCTGAAGATCAGTATACGAATTGACTGATTATGAATAATACATAAAAAAAATCGTACTCCTGGTTCTGACTACATATGGAAAGAAAGAGAATGCTTGGACAGCACCACTGTACAGCTTCCTTCAGAGCAACCTCCCACAGACCAGTTAAGGGGAAAACCATGTCTCAAATCAACCCCAAATTACTGCCAAACAGCTTTATTCTATCACTATTAACATTATGAGATACTTCTAATGTAAATTAATCAAATTATTGTAAGTTCAAGAACAACTAAAAATTCCTAGACAACAGGGTTTGTTGTGTGAAAGAAACAGCTTTCCAGATCTTTTTCAGTCACGATTCTAGAGTGGGAGAAAGGGATGGCACACTGCAGAGAAAGTAAATGAAAAATGACATTTATGAAAGAACGTGGAAGACTTATATAGGGATCTGAGGGAAGGTTCTGGAACTAGGGAGGGATAAGGGTGGAACTTAGATATATAAGGAAAAGAGGGGATGGAACAAGACCAAATTGGGGAAGAGAGGGGAGGAGACAACCACATAAGGGAGTTGTGCAGTGCACCAAACTCCATCCAATAAGAAACTGGGGTACAATGAACCCATGGGAATCAAGAATACAAATGAACATTTGAAAAAATATTTAGACTCTTCTAGTTACAATTATATTGAATTATCCTATTAACTATAAAAACAGGGAGAACGGGGCTTCTCTTCTCAGTCTCATTTCATGAATCAGTGTTGGTTTCTGGGTGAGTGCATCATTTCTAGCCTTTCTCCTCTTTCTAGGTCATGGCATTTTTCAACATTTGTCTTCTTCCATGATGTATAATTGCTGGCACTCACATTTTTCTCTTTACAAAACAAGATAATTTTTCTTGGCATTATATTTGGTATCTGTAGGAACGAGCTGTCAATGTAGGTACTGCAGGATGGCTTCTGTGGAAAGATATAATGGGCTGTCTCATTCAAGACACAACTGGTTCCAGCTGGCTCCAACAGACACACCATAGGATACCACTGAGCTCATCGGTTACATGGGGTGCCATTGTAAAAACATGCGTAAGAAAGGGCAAAAAACCTGCAAGACACTGAAAGAACAAAAAGAGTGAGAAAAAGCAAAGGAAATACCAAAGTCAGCACAGGAGGTAGAAAAGCATAATGGTGGACATCTGCACACTGCAACTCATGGAAGACATATATAGCTGCAGCTGGGTATTCCTAAGGGAACTGCAGAATATAGAAGGGCCATGCTGGAACAGAGGTAAAATATGAGGAGAAGACAGAGGCAGAGAGGAACTGCAGTGTACTGACCGTAAATCCCAACCACCATATCCTCCTGCACTACTTGTTGAGGGCAGTCTTGTCTGGAGTCAAGATTGGTTTCATCAGTGGGAATGAAAGAGTTTGGTCTAAGGGTTTTTCTTCTTCTGACCACACAAAGTAGTCATTACTTATTTCTTTCAATTGGCAATAATTTAAGCTAATGTCCCCAAGTTGAGTCTGTTCTGGTAACAGCTATGATGAGAGAGCCAGCTAGAGAAGGCACCCTACTGGACCTGTTGTTTGTGAATAGAGAAGGACTGCCAGCTGATGTAGTGGTCTGTCTTTGGCACAGCAATCATGAAATGGTAGTTTTCACTTTTGGAGAAGTAATGAAGACGATTAGCAGAACTGCCACCTTGGCCTTCCACAGGGAAGACTTTGGCTTGCTTGGGAGACTAGTTGAGAGAGTACCGTAGGAGGCAGTCCTGAAGGGTAAAGAAGTCCAGAAATGCCTGGCTGAACAGATATCTTTGGTTGGAATTCAGGGAAATAGAGAGTTTATGATCTCTGGAAGAAGAGGCGGGCAGCTCAGAAGCACTTCAAAAATGTTGTGAGGATATGCAAGGAGAAAATAGAAGGGCCAAAGCCCAACTACAGCTAAATCTGGCTACTGTAAAAGACTATATCAATAGTTTCTATGAATACATTAGCAACAGAGTGCTAAGGAGATTCTCCATCTTTTATTGTGTGTGGCAGTAAGCACAGTGACAAAGGATGAAGAAAAGGTTAAAGTATTTGTTTGCCTCTGTCTTTAATGACAAGTAGAGCTCTCTTCAGAGTACCCATTCCCTGAAACTGGAACACAGGGTTGTTGAGAAGAATGAATCCAAGAAGAAATGGTTGACAGCCTGCTACATCACTTAGATATGCACAAATCTATGGAGCTTGATGACATCCCCCCAAGGTACTGAGGGAACCAGCAGGACTGTTCTTCAAGCCACTTTCAAACTCCTAGTTGACTGGAAGTCAGCAAATGTGAAGCCAATCTACAAGAAGGACCAGAAAGAGGATGTGTGGAACTACAGGCCTGTCATTCTGACCTCAGAGCCAGGGAAGACTATGGAACTGACCATCATGAGTGCCATCACACAGCATATATGGGGCAACCAGGGTGTCCAGCCAGTATGGATGTATGAAAGGCAGGTCTTGCTTGACAAATCTGATCACTTTTTATGACTGTGTGCCTGTCAAGTGGGTAAGGGAAAGTCTGTGAATGTATTTTACCTCAGCTTTAGTAAAGGTTTGACACTGTTTCCCATAGTATTCTCTTGGAGAAGCTGGCAACCCATGCCTGAGACAGTTGCATTTTTCATTGGGTAAAATCTGGATGAATGGCTAAGCCCAGAGAGTTGTGGAGAATGGATTTAAATCTAGCTGGTGGCTGTTCACAAGTGGTGTTCCCCAGGGCTCAGTGGTGGGTTCAGTCCTGTTTAATGTCTTTATTGATGATTTAGATGAGGAGATCAAGTACACGCTCAACAAGTTCATGGATGACACCGACTTGCATGGCAATGTTGATCTGCTGAAGGATAGGAAGGGGGATCTAGACAATCTGGATTGATGAGTCAAGGCCAGTTGTAAGAGGTTCAATAGGGTGAAGGGGAAGGTCCTGCCCTTGAGTCACAACAACCTCATGGAGTGCTACAGGCTGGGGGAAGAATGGCTGGGAAGCTGACTGGCAGAAAAGGACCTGGGGTGCTGGTTGACAGCGCCTGAATATGAGCCAGCAGTGTGCCCTGAAGTTGCCAAGAAGGCCAATGATATCCTGGATTGCATCAGAAATAGTGTGGCCAGTAGGATTAGGTAGGGATTGTCCCCCTGTATTTGGCACTGGTGAGGCCACATCTCAGTTTTTAATTCATTGCTACAAGAAAGGTATTGAGGTGCTGGAGTGTGTCCAGAGAAAGGCAACAAATCTAGTGAAGAATCTGGAACTTAGGCCATATCAGGAGTGTTTGAGAGAGCTGGGGAGCTTTTGCCTAGAAGAAAGAAGACTCAAGGAGACCTTATCAATCTCTACAACAACCAGAAAGGAGGTTGTGACCTCTTCTCCCAGGCAGCTGGTGATAGCAAATTTAAGCAGCCTTAAGCTGCTCAAAGGAACGTTCAAGTTGGATAATAGGAGAAATTTTTCACTGAGTGGTGAACTGCTGGAACACACTGCTCAGGGAAGTGGTACAGTCACTGTCCCTGGAAGTGTACAAAAAATGAGTAGAAGTGGCACTTAGTGCCATAATTTAATGAGCATGTTGGTATTCAGTCCAAGGTTAGACTCAATGACCTTGGAGGTCTTTNGGGATCTAGACAATCTGGATTGATGAGTCAAGGCCAGTTGTAAGAGGTTCAATAGGGTGAAGGGGAAGGTCCTGCCCTTGAGTCACAACAACCTCATGGAGTGCTACAGGCTGGGGGAAGAATGGCTGGGAAGCTGACTGGCAGAAAAGGACCTGGGGGGCTGGTTGACAGCGCCTGGATATGAGCCAGCAGTGTGCCCTGCAGTTGCCAAGAAGGCCAATGATATCCTGGATTGCATCAGAAATAGTGTGGCCAGTAGGATTAGGTAGGGATTGTCCCCCTGTATTTGGCACTGGTGAGGCCACATCTCAGTTTTTAATTCATTGCTACAAGAAAGGTATTGAGGTGCTGGAGTGTGTCCAGAGAAAGGCAACAAATCTAGTGAAGAATCTGGAACTTAGGCCATATCAGGAGTGTTTGAGAGAGCTGGGGAGCTTTTGCCTAGAAGAAAGAAGACTCAAGGAGACCTTATCAATCTCTACAACAACCAGAAAGGAGGTTGTGACCTCTTCTCCCAGGCAGCTGGTGATAGCAAATTTAAGCAGCCTTAAGCTGCTCAAAGGAACGTTCAAGTTGGATAATAGGAGAAATTTTTCACTGAGTGGTGAACTGCTGGAACACACTGCTCAGGGAAGTGGTACAGTCACTGTCCCTGGAAGTGTACAAAAAATGAGTAGAAGTGGCACTTAGTGCCATAATTTAATGAGCATGTTGGTATTCAGTCCAAGGTTAGACTCAATGACCTTGGAGGTCTTTTCCAAACTTAATGATACTATGAGTCATTAAAATCTGAGATTTTAGTTAACTGTCTAGAAATCTTTCTCTTCCATATTAAAATAAAACTCAAATCTTTAAATTTATTTTATAAACAACAAAAAAGTCGAAGGGATAATCATTTTTACATTAGGATCCTGGATGAAGAAATGAACTACTCAAGCACATCCTTCAGTCAAGACAAGATTTTATCTTATTTTCTTTTTCTCCATCTATTTCATATTTATCTCAAACATATTTCCCAGAAAAAAAAAAATCATTAAAATTAACATGTCCCCTTTAAACTTCCCTTTTGAACAGTGTGGTATTTTATGCAATTTTAGAGTTTAATAAATGCATTAAACTATACATCACACACAATCAGTGCAAAAAGACCCCCCCCAAAAAAAAACAAAACCCAAAAAACCAAGCAAAAACATAAAAATACCCCCAGTTTTGTTGGGGTTTTTTGGTTTTGTTTTGTTTGGTTTTTTTTCAATTGAGCTTGGTCATGGACCAATGGTATTATTCAATTTCATTTTTATCAAATGCACATTTATTTATTTTTATTCTCTATTTAAGATACACAATATGCTTGAAAATACGGTTGAAAATATCAGCCAAACTACTTTGGAAGACAAATGCAATTTTCTCTTAGGAAAATATAAATTTAATTTGTCATATGCTATCTTAAAAGAAACCCTTTTTTACTTAACATATGTAACATGTCATGACTGTAATAAAGTTCTTGATTTTTCTTCTGATTTTTTTTTTTAATAAAAGAGACATTTTTTCAGGTTATCAGTTCATGACTTGCCCATGAATACAATCTCTTCAGTGCTCATTATTCTTAATCTACTTCTGTCATTTTTTCCCCCAACTCACACATTTATAAGAAAGAGTTCTAATGAGACCATGGGATGGATGTAATAATTAACTACAGAGAATAACTCTAATGAACTCAATTTCCTGTAAAAAAAGGGTGATTGCAACCTTGGAAATGAGTTGCATCTCCAAAAGCTGTGTATTGTACTAGTTTCAGAAGCATTAAAATAAAAGTTACTACTACTAGGTCAGTCAGAGTTAAGCACAACCCAGATTAGCACCAATTCGTCTACGAGTTTGGAAAGAAAGGGCTTTAAACATGAGAAATTGATAATGTTCTGCCAAACAAGGAATTAAAGAGCATCAGAGATCAAAGAAAACAAGTAAAAGAAGTAATTCCTTTTTTCTTTGTCACACCAAAAAAACAAAAGCATAACTAAAAAACTAAAATGGCTTGAGTTATCATTAATATAGGAATCCCAGATGAAATAACAAGTGTTGTCCTGAGGCCTAAAATTTGTCAGATTTTACATGTTTAGTGGATTCTGCAGTTAGGCAGTAAGAGTTCCAATAATGAGGAGCCCTGAACAGAACCTCACCATGCAGGTGGGATGAAAAGAAAGACAAAGCAGCAGAAATTAAAGGAGTTATTAGTTTAGGGATTTTTAACACATAGATAGCAGAAATTATCCTGTACCTTTGTAGGTTTTTAATGTCAAACTCATCATGGATGCCAGGAAGATGATAGTGAACAGAAATAAAGCAATGAAATTTCCTGTTAAAATTACTATTCATTTATACAGTTATCTAAAAGCTTTAGGTATTATGTCCAAACTAATATATAAAAAGGAAGATTGCATACTATTGAAAATGGTTTTTTTAATTATTTTTAAATAACTTAAGATTGTGTATTATTTTTATTATACTCACCGATATCACAACAAAACTGATTTATACTATACTGTCTTTCTGCAGAAAAGACTCAAGGATGTAGTGAAGTCTAGCAAGGATAAAAGGTTAAAATTAATCATAAGTTCTTTCCTGGCTGCATATGTGTCTGTTTCAGAGTTCACATAGTGTATTTATTGTATATGATGTCAAAAGTAAAGGCCTGAGATCTATATAATCAAAATAATTAAGCTTTGCTCTAATTTTAACAACAGTCATCAAACAATCTTAATGATAATATTTGAGTGCCTTAATTTTTATCTTTATTCATGTTTTGTTCTATATTGCCATGCAAAACTACAGTTCTGGAAACAATTCCTTGGTTTTATGAATGAATAGCTGATTAATTTGGATTATAGTCAGAGACTTATCTCCTCCAAAATGCCAGATCTTAGAATTTACTGTTTCATTTTCTCATAGGGGAAAAAAAAAAAAAAAATTGGTGGAGTGTGAAGCCACATCTAATCCAGCAGCAGTTTTGAGTAATCCCTGTACCCTTTGTTTAAACTAAAGTAAAAATTTCAGGGATGGATGAGAAAACAAAATAAATGAAAACTGACATTCATCAACTGAGTTGTGAATCCAAAATACAGTATAAATCTTCCTAATTGGATGTGCAGAACAGTGACTCAAAAGCTAATGTGGGCCATAAAATTATTAGATAGTAGATACTGATTTCAAGAAAAACTGTTTAGACCAGTAGCTAATGTTCTGATCTTCAATCTCCCTTTTGTCTTAAAAAGGGAATTTAGTGGCAATTAATACAGCCACTTTCCACTGCAAATAAGGCTTACAGTATAGACATGAGCTGCTTTTCTCCAGAGTGTGCTATAAGTATGAATTTAGACCATGAAATGGCAAAAACCATTTATGTGTAATCACATAACTGATTCAAAATACTGATTAAAATCTCTGCATCCAAATTTGTCTGTGTAACAGAAATATTTTGTGGATATCTTAATGCATAACAGATACACTCACCAGCTTCTTTTATTGTCCAGATTTACACTATAAAATCTTACATATAATCACACAGATATACAAACAGCCACCTCCCAAATTTCCTAGCCTTCAAACTTAACATTTTGCTGAAACACAAGCAAGCAGCATTTGAATGTTTCTTTGTTAGCTTCCTCTTTTCAAAGCAAGTTTGCCAGAAAAGCTCTCTTTTAAATGTATAATGACATACATCAACCATGAATGATTAGCAAACTTTTATTCTAAGTGTTGCTAGGCTAATTTAATATTTCCACTTAATTAAATTTTGTCTTTGACATGGATGAGAAAGGAGTTGGGTAAAAGCTTTTGATTTTACTAGGTTTATTAGATTAGAAACACCTTGTGATCAGACTGCAGTCCATAAATATGATGAAGTAAGATAAATAGAAATAGACAAGATAAATAAAGAAATAAACACTATGTAACCAGAGCAACACTAAGTTGCAAAGTGCAAGCCAGATGAGAAGCTAAGTCAATACAGCTGATGTTGGCTTGATATTTCTGAAGATCCATCCTTGTGTTTTCAGTTGTTATGATTCTGTATATGTTCCACAGTTAGGCTGAACAGAACATTCTATCTATATTTTTATCATTTTGGATAGTTAGTTTTAGCCTGAGTATATCATATACAATCTGCAGTTCATGGCATTGGTTCTAGAACTAACATCATTTCTGTAGCTCAAAATAATTCTAATAAAAAGGACTCGTTTAAAACCCCAGTCCAGTACCTTGAATAATTTTGGACATTTAAATACACGACTGGGACAGGTAGACTTAAATAACAAAAAACCCCACCCCCCTCCACTACTGCACAAAAAGAAACAAAAACTCCCAACTAATGAACCAAACAAACAAAATCAACAAATCAAAATAGAAAACCACTCCAAAGATTAAAGACTTCAATAATTTTTAAAATACATTTCTGTAAAATGTAAATACATTACACTATTAAGCTTTACCTGAAATTCCAAATGTTATAATGCTATATAAAATACATAAATAGTTAATCCAAATGAAAAACCAAGGATACAGTTCTGAAACTAAAATAGAAACATATCAAAATTGAGGGGAGGTGAACCATAATCCCTGAGTATTACAAAACATATTTGATCTAGAAGACACTCCAAATGCTTTGTATTATATCACTTTGTATTAAATCAGTAGTTTAATACTGTTGTCCTGATTTTTAAGATTGGAAAAGGTGTTTAAGGCCTTTGAGTTCAACCATTAACTCAGCACTGCCAAGTCTGCCACTAAACTACATCCATGAGTGCCATGGCTTTTAAATACCTCCTTTATAATATTTCCTGCTTTTCCTGGGACATGAGTGCTTTGTCTCTCCTCCTGTAATATTCAACCAGCTCATGTGAATTTCTACGTTGACAGAAAAAGTGCTAACCAAGGAGAAGGGCTAGGACACACAGTACTGATATATAAGACAAAATATTCATGCCCATGAAGCGTTCCAGTAGTAGTGGGAAACCTTGAATGTGATTTTACTTAAGGTTCGAATACCCTTAAAAGGTTTAAGTTCAACATGATTTCATTAATCAGTAACACATCATTGCTAATTACAAGTTAAAGTCTGAAAGCAACTGCATTTTTAGTATTCTCATCATTTGCCTGGTGATCTAGATGTCACAGGAGATAGGCTTTCTATAGTTACTTGTCTATGATACCAGACAACATTGGGTCCTTCTACAAAGACATATGAGAGGGACTGGGATATTGGTTTTATCTTGTCTGTCCAAGGGTGCCTTTTATCCTTCACTGAAGCTCTAAGCTTCCAAGAAGACAAGTCCTTGTTTCATGGACTAGGCTGTTATTTGGCTTGCTTTCTTTAAGCAGGAACAATACCTAAGTCTTCAGTAAAATTCCACTAGCTCATTACCTTACATTGCACTGTATAATGCAAACTGATACATATTAGCAAAGTTAATACACTTTTATAATGTAAAGACTGCTTGGCATAATGCTTAGTGAAGGAAATTTTATTAATTTACAACAGAAGTTGCTGTATATTTATGTTATAGTGTTTATAACTTTAAAACTTCATAATTTGAAAATTTATTTGGAAGGAAGACTACTGTTCTTGAATGCCATTTCAAATGAAACTGCCCAAAACACTAGGACTTATGGTAGGGCTCTGTCCTGCTGCTGTGTCAATTGCATATGGTTAGATAGCTTTTTGATCAAGAAAGCTCTAGGGGTTTTTTTGTTTCTCCTTGATTTACATGAAGAAATCTGCACCTCATTAGTAAAGATAATCTACTTGAAAACAAAACTTGCCAAGGCTGGAGACAAAATGATGAAAATTATTCCAATGTATATGCATGATCATTAAATGTGCTTGAACTAATCAGTCATATCTGAATATGAAATGGAACATGAAATATCCTGTGCTTTGTTAACAATATATGGTAAATTATAATAGTATGAATAAAATAGTTCATGCAAATGAACATTTAATGAAAATAATTATGGTTGAGATTACTGAAGTTTTGCAAAGATATATTCATTAGAAAGACATTTAAGGTATTAACTGAACCAGCAACATCTTTCTAGTATGGGTTTCTAATCAAAGGATTATTTACTTTTACCAAATACTGTAGAATTCTGGGTGAATTTTGAATTAAATGTAGCTCTGCTCACTGCGAAGTATTCTGAATAAATACTGATTCTTTTTTTCAACATTCTGCCCAGCCATCAATGAAAGGAATACTGACTCTTACTCCTATATTACATAGGATCTTTCCATTCCACTCCATATTTTCTAAAAAAGGCAGAACTCTCTAATCTGAATAGGTCAATTCACTTTCAGAACTGTTAACTCTGACTGTAAAGCCTGTAGGCACTTTTTAAAAGTGCTGCCACATTGGTCATATAGTTGTGCAAATTGCATTGAAGCATGTCAATCAGATCTGGCACAGTACAGTTTTCACATAGAAATACCATTATTTTCATATGAACAAAAGTTCTTAAGTCCTGTTTATACAGGTAGCAATAATGTGCTTTGAGAATTTTCAGTCTGTAGGAGGTTCATCTTACAAATGTAGAGAAAGCCCAGATTCAGAGATTAGAACTTACAGGTCCATAAATGTATCATATCTAACTTACTGGTAGCAGTTTTCACATCTCTAAAATATCATCTATAGCAAAACACTTATCAATATTTGTAAGATTATGGAAGAAGGGTAATGGTGAGTACAAATGCTAGTAAGGACCCCTTGCCAGTGACTCTGAGCTGTACTAACCGTATACACTTCTGTCTTAGTTCAAGGGGAGAACTAAGATATCTATGTTGACCAAGAAATAATCCCTCTGCTTTTAAATTTAGAAAACAGAACTTTAATTAGGAAAAAAAATCCATATATATATATATATATATATATGAATGAAAAGGATAACAGTTCTTAACCACAATACATATATATGTATATCCAGGAAGGACCAAACATCAAGAACTTGTAATAAACCTCCCCCCCAAACAACAAGGCAAACAGTTAA